>CM052258.1:848650-906329 GCA_028455795.1 Lasioglossum marginatum | reverse complement strand
TCCTAAAGAGATTAAAGGATCAGATGTCGCCATGGCTCTGCCAAAATCGACACATTATGCAAAAAGTTTGTCGGAAGAGAAAAACTGAAATTACTGAAAGTTACTATAATTTAACCAATAACCAACAACAAACAAAGTTACACCTATTAAACACATCTCTTCTCTTCGACCGACCGATACCTATAATACATATGTACTTACATATGCACAAATCTGGTACGCTTATTTTTTAAAATTCGTATAACTTAAAAGGTTGCACGAGGTTGCAACTGAAAGTTGTCTAATTCTTTCAATAAATGTTTAAGCTTTCTTATAAAAGAAACCAGACAGCTGGCCCTCTTAAGAATTTTTTTAGAACCTTCTTCAAAGTTAAAATTTTTAAAAGGTGCACTCTTTATATATGTATTAAAAAATGCTAAAAACTGGATTACATACTTAAAGTGCACCTCCTAACACATACATATAAAGCCACCATTAAAATCCATTTTATGATATTCTAAATTGGTATGGAACACGTTCAATTTTACTTTGAATTGTCTGATTTTGTCTTTAGAATTCTGTATCTCACCACAGAATCATCTAAAATGAATAATATTTTGAATATGGGAGCTCTGAAGGGTTGTCAGTCTATAGCAAAAAAAAATTTTCAATACATAAAAATTGAATCTCGACCACGAGAAGTGGGATTCCTGGACCACTGTAGAATGGCGACTCAGAGAGTCACCACTAGAAATTACTGTACCATTATTCAAAATATTGGTTAGATTATTCGATATTTTGATATCAGACCAATTACTAAACATTTAAGTATTTTATGAGGTATCATATCAATTGCAAATCCATAAAATGAAAAAATTATATAGAATGGAATTATTCTAGATCGGAAGAAATATTTAATTTTCGGATCAAAATAACTACGAGTGCAAAGGATTAAATCCTTACAGATGCAAGATGGCCCAACGATAATTGACCCTAAGAATTTGCTACCATCATGGTATGATTCATGATTCATTAGTGGGAGACCTATCTCGTGTTCAATTCCTCCATTCACCCATTCGATATCACCGTCCCAATTATTATGTTACAATTATTATTCTGGTAGATGGATGTCCAAGGAGACCGTCGAAAAGCATGGGATGATTACCGAAGGTGAATATTCAGGAAGTAGCGTTTCGAAGAAGATGTGAGAACCGTACACCGGTAGAATTGCAACCGAGCAATTGGAATAAGTGGTACATCGGTCAAAATTCTGACCTGTCGACACACTTCATATTCATGTATGCTGACGAAGCTTACTGTCGTAGCTACCCCGGAATTTCTGATCGTAATCCGAACTTAGTTCACGCTATCCTAGATTCGAACCGAGTGTTGAAACTTAGCCCCTTACCGGTTGTAATTAATTACACGGATTTCTGGCGGGTCCTACACTTCCCGAGATTGGGGATTAGAGGTTGACTACGCGGCTTACGGACAGAACTTTCAATGTAGACTCGATGAACCTCATGTTTCTCAAAAGAAAATTAGAAATTACTAGTCTGCGGGTTTTATACATTTATGAAATTGTATAAATGAGTAGATACAACTTAAAACGATAGACAGATCAACAGAATTTAAGAACTTCAATGTATAGGGTGTATGGAAATTATGTATATATCACGACTGGACTGCGGATGTTTATGCAATTTCCAATTTTTGTAGACAAATTTTAAGAAAATGGCACCAAATAAAATTCTATTTTCACTGGTAATAGCATTTGTAGATCGAAAATAAATATAAATCGTACTAAATTCTGTTGAATTTAATGCTCCAGCATTTTTTGAAAATTTTTAGAAGCCATAAATGCATAAAGTTCCGCAGTCTAATCACGACTATCATAGCGAGATTCCACACCAAAACTGGCAAAACTAACTTCAACCTTGAATCTCAAGGTAAAAAGATCAACAATTTTTTGACCGCATCGTGTTCTATTCATCACAAGGATAACAAGTGCAAAAGCAACCATCGGTCAAAACTCAATCGTTTTCTTAAAACATTATGGTGATGTTATTAACATTATTAAACTGATTTTATTTATACTATATTTTCATTCCTTAGTCAGATGGAGTTTATAGATACGGCGTGCTATTAACTATTAACCCTTTGCACTCCTTTGTCGAGTGTGACTCAACATCAGAGAAGGAAGAATGTATATAAAACGAGTTTTCATATGTGTTTTTCTACAAATATAAATTACAAAAAGTTTTGGGAGCTATATTTAATATAATTATTAGACTGCGGATCTTTAGGCATTTACAGGAAAATTGAGTAGATAAAATTGAAAATTGTTGATTGTTGAAAAATTTTAAAGATTGAAGATGTCAATATATGATTTCTCCTCTATTAAAATCATTAAGGGAAGAAATAAAATTCAATTGCAACTAAAATAGATGCAACACTTACAATAGACAATTTTTATTTTGCATAAAGATCCGCAGTCGCATAATTAGTGAACAAAATTGTTTAAAATAAGTAGCGCTCAAGGAACTGTCCTTTGAAGTAAATTTCAAATAAAACACTAAAAATATTAGGTAATACTGGCAACAAAATTGAAAAATAATTCGGAGTGCAGAGGGTTAATGGAACATTTGGAAATTATATCTTTGCGCGTTAAATATATTGAGAATATAATATAAATAAAATCAGTTCGATAATGAAAAAAATTTATTATAATTTTTTAAGAGAACGGTCGAGTTTTGACCCATTGTTTCTTCCTCACTTTTTATCCTTGTGATGAACAGAATAAGACACAACAAAAGAATATTATTGGTAAAAATATTAAGGGGGGGGGTAGTCACGCTATGATAGTCGTGACTAGACTGGGAATGTTTAAGCAATTTTCAATTTTTGTAGACAAATTTTAAGAAAGTGGCACCAAATAAAATTCTATTTTCATTAGTAATAGCATTTGGAGATAAAAAGTAAATGAAAATCGTGCTAAATTCTGTTGAATTTAATACTCCAGCAATTTTTGGAAATTTTTATAAGCCATAAATGCATAAAGATCCGCAATCTAGTCATGACATATGATTTCCTTACACCCTGTACGAATTTCAGCTTACCAAAATGTTTATCGTAATCTATGCAACCAATTTTGATTTTGCTAAGTATCCGCAGTATAGAAATTACCAAAGTTACTATATTGAATAAATATTATAAAAGTAATAATCGTATCGCTAAGATATCCCGACAATGTCTTACATCTTCAGTTCGTTACCTGCTTGTTAGTGTTACATTGTGGGTAGACGCCAATTTACGTCTTCTATTTTCCAAGCCCTGAAGACAAAAGACGCTGATTCGTGTCTTCCATCTTTCCTCTGTGATCATTTTGATTGTTAGTATCTTTCCGCGAGGATAGATATTTTGAAACGTATCCCACAAATATATGAACATTACTAGCATTATCTTCAAATGTATTTACATATTTTCAAAATTTTTACATGTTATTTTAATTCTAAACACTTTCGAATGAATTCATGAATTTATTTCTCTATTTGCCATAACTTATGGGAATTAAGACTATGTATATGCTACAGCGCACCGTCCACAATGTGTTAATAAAAATTGTTCTTTTTTTGTACTGCGTATCACATCTTAATAAAAATGAGATTCACTTGGTTACGATCACAGGCGACTGGAATCTTAGGGAGTTGCGGATTCTTTGATGAAATTAGACTATGGATCTTTATGCAATTATGGCTTTTGAAGATTTTCAAAAAATGCTAGGATATAATATACGACAGAATTTAGTACGATTTCAAGTTATTTCAGATTTAAAAAAAAGGCTACCACCACGAAAGATAAGATTCCATTTGATTCGAATTTCTTAAAATTCGTCTACAAAAATTGCAAATTGCATAAACATCCGCAGTCTAGATGAGATATTTGTATACAATCTATATAATATAAGCAATATATTTTTTCTCTAACCCTTTGTATGCTTCACATCTTATTCATAACAATTGAGTATGAAAATTTTCTGATCTGGTACCTTTTGCCTCTATGTATATTAATACGGATATGGGAGGGTTTACTGCATTAATGATTTACGATAGATTATGTAATAAAGTGTCAGAGGTCTGGATGAAATATTAAAGAATCACTATGATATAATAAAGCTTTTGCATTATGTTATAGAAAAACTATACACGAATACGAACACATTTGCACTGTGTTATTATGCAACTGTGTAAATTAAAATTGATTTACATGTATCTTCATGATTAATTGTTTGATTTTGTTAATATCTTTTTTTTACTTTTAATGAAAGATTGATTGGGAAATCTGTCAAAGGGGGCTGATCATAGTGAGGAAAAGAACCCACAGCAAATTATGCAAATAAATATTTAATACACATGACATGCGTTATTTAATTTCAACAACTTTTCTTTAACCTTTTTTAACTGGTTAGTGGACCAGTTAACTCGTCATTCGTGTTAGCTATCACCTGTCAACAATTTTTTATTTTCTTCTGAATTCAATAAATAATTCTTCCACATTATTGAGTCATAATATCCATATTTGTATAAACTGCATCATACTAGAACGACCAACAGTTAAGACGAAGCTATGTATTTCTACCAAAACTAGTCAAAATGACTGGTCTTTAAAAATACATAATAACAGAATATTTTTATATTTATTGATTTATTACTATCTTACAAAAGGAATACGGGATCGAAAATGTCTTTGAAAATATTATGTAGTGGTGATCTTCCAGCAGTAGACCCTTCCTTTATTTTTTCCCAACTGGTTCCGTCTGCGGCAATTTCATTTTGATGATCTTGTATACTTTAATTTTCATCCTCAGAACTTGAAGGCACGCCAGCACGTCTTCTTTTACGTAAATCCAAAATATTTTCTAGTTCCCTCTCCGAGAACTCCTGAACATCTTCTTTGTCTATAATCTCATTACATATCACTATTATCACTACACTATTTTTTTATGACCGAGTCTACCGCATCGACCGCGCCGAAAGTACAAAGGAAGCCGAACGTAGAAAAAGACAGCATGTGAACACGGATCGCGCTATCCTTCCTTGCGCCCGAAACTTTCATCGTCAATTAGGCCGCTATTAGACGAGTTGCTATTAAACTAAGTTGCGCCACCAGTGGCTCAGCACGTCGCGGGGCATTGAATCAAATGGAACCTATTAGACGACAGTAACTGGTGGAGCCACCAAAAATTGTTGCCGATCATCGGTGGACGGCATCGGCAACCGGCCGGGCAACATTTGGTGGCGCAGCCACCAGCCGGGGCATTGTTTTGAATGTAGCCTATTAGACGAAGCCACCAAGTTGCGCCACAAGCATCGCGAAAACCAGGGCCGGACTAAAATTTTGTAGCAGCCCTGGCTACCGTTAACAGATGTCAGATGTCCCGCGCTGGCCTAATCCGCCCCTGGCGAAAACATAAACAATTGACTTTCACAGTCTGATGGTACCACCAGTTACCGATGCATTAAAGCCATCCAATTCGGTGGCGTCACCAGTGTCCGCCACCAAGTTGCGCCATCAGTGGCCTCGTCTAATAGCGGCCTTAAACCACTAAAACAGTTGAAATTATATTGTATTTAGTGTTATTTTAATCAGAAAAATGTCGCAAATAAGTTGGTGTAGGTCACATAAAAAATATTGAAAAATAAAATATAATATATAATAAAATCCATAATTTGTAATTGGATTAGTAATGGTTTACACCGATATACCCGAGCCGAGATCAGATTACGCGGCATCTTGGGATGGCCCCACGCCGCACAGTGGACGCATTCGGACGAAATTTGTTTCAAAATCAAAGAACTTTCGATAGAAATAAGATAGAGCGATGAAATTTTTTTTAGATTGAAGCTGAAACTTTGTAGAATATGGGAAAAATAGGGAGATTATGGTACGAACGTTTTTTAACGTCGAGAAAATTCGTTAAACTTGTAGAATTTCAAGAAAATGTGGTTTCTCCGTTACTACGCGCGAAAAAAATTGTTTTTTAACATGCTATATATCATTTCCCGTAGATTTTTTCACTTTATCATTATTATTTTTATTGTGTTTTATATATTAGAATACGATGTATGTACCTTCAAATTAGTGTGTCATAAAATCATTTCAACGAAAAAATGATTTCATTAATTTCTTGTCACAAAAATCGATTTGTTGAAAAAACCAAAAATCGTAGACAAATTTTGAAACCAGATTTGAAATCAGCCTGAAAAAATCTACGGGAAATGATGTATAGCATGTGTTAAAAAAATTTTTTCCATGCGTTGGACTGAAAAAACCCAATTTTCTTGAAATTGTACAAGTTTAACGAATTTTATCAAGGTTAAAAAACGTACGTACCATAATCTCCCTATTTTTCCCATATTCTACAAAGTTTCAGCTTCAATTTAAAAAAGATTTCATCGCTCTATCTTATTTCTATCGAAAGTTCTTTGATTTTGAAACAAATTTCGTCCGAATTGCCCACTGTGCGCCGCGGCGCACAGTGGTCCGGATCGAAAAATTTAGGGACATTTGTGTATAACTTTTGTACCGTTTGAGATATTGACATGAGGTTTGAACTAAAAAATATTATAAAATAATCTCTTTCGAATAATACATGTTGGAATATATTTTTTGTTTAATTTGTTAGTTAGTTATTTTTATAAATTTTTATGTAGTTGTTGAATCAGTTGCTTTCCTTATTAAAACCATTATATAATAATTGGAAATTCAAATCTTATAGTTTTCTTATATATAATGTAATTATGTTATTAGAATTTGTGATAAAATGTACAGGTATATAAGGTATCTAACGTTACAAATATATATTGCGAGCAAAAGTAATATTAATATTTTATTTATATATACTAATTAATCTTACCATTTTGTTGTTGAAGAAGTAGGTACAAGCGGCTTTTGTTTTCTTTATTTTTTTAATAATTCTGCAGCCTCTGGTCTTAATTGTTTGATTTTCTTCTTGTAAGATCTTATTCTCGTGGATGAAATACGTGGGTCCGATGTTAATAACAATTTGTGAAATGTATCTTCATTTGTAGCGATTCTAGAAATTTTCCGAGTATTTTTGGTCCTAATTTTTTAAAAATCTTTATGTCTTGTTTCTTGAGCCTCTTCCAAACTCGCCGCAACATTGTCAGCTTTAAACAACTATAAATTGTAAAGTGACTCGAAGTAGGAAATGATTTTTGTACGGTTATTGAAAGGAAGGTTTACTGAAGATATTCCTCTTGTTAGAGCCTGGGATGTTTTGAGACGAAAAAGATATCCTTTGACAAATATGGAACATTTTTTTAATCTGTCATATATCATTCAGCATTATTTTTTAAATATATTATTATTAGTTATTACTAAAAAAATATATGATTTCTTATCGGGAAGGGATGCTCTATATCATAGAAAAAATACTAAGAGAAAATATGGGACGAAACGATGAGGACATCGCAAAGAACTTAAGCAATTTTGCCTGGCGAAATATGCTACTTTCTATACGTTCAAATTTAAATGATCATAGTAACTAAAATATTTATTCAATTTCATTAATTTCTTCATTTTCGAGATCCATAGACCCTTACAAAGCAATACAAATTCATTCATTAGTTTTCGATTTCGAAAAGTCGACTTTTTGGTCGAATGTCCCTGAATTTTTCGATCCGGACCACTGTGCGGACCGAATACCTAACAACCGACCACTAACAAATTCTGGGTAGGCGGTCGCTGAGAAATAATGCGACTTTACTGTATAAAGTTCAATTTCATTTTCTTCTGAATCACTTTCTTCATACTCGTACAATTCGTCATCTTCGATATCAGAGCATTCCATTGGTATATTGTTCACTTTTTACAACAATTCAGAGATTTTCAATTGTTTTTACATTTTTAGAGCTTGTAAAATATCGTTATATAAAAAAGAATTAGGTCCTATTGCAACGACTATGGTATACAAAATGACCGCGTGAAACAACATCGATGACTATATTACTTTATATCGCGCCTATGTTTATGTTCATGATGTGGCGCCAGAATAAGACGTTGCGTGCGATAAAATTTAATAACAAAACATCGATAAATCTATCTAAATATCTAATAAACGATTTCGGGTTCGATAAACAATAGGATATTTTCCACTTTGTGAAGAACCACTCGAAATGACTGGTATTGCTATAAGTAGTCATGAATAAATACAAATAAATAAATATATATACAATATATATACAAATAAATAAATATAAATACAAAAATATTTTAAATCTGCATAAATTAAACAAAAATAAAATTCATTATACTGCACCTTTAGTTATCACTGCAAAAGTCATCATATTATTGCGGCAAAGAATGTAACATGAAGTAAGAATTTTAAAATTGTAGCATGTATAGAAAATTCGAGTAGGAAAAAGAAACAAAAACGCGGAGCAAGAAGCTTCTAGAAACTTCTCGAAGGAAGCTTGTAGGCGACCACGCGGGGCAGCGACGCGAGGGGAGCACACGAAAAGCCGAATCGCGCTTAACAACCCGGTTGTTGATTTTCTCGGCCGCGGATAGCAACGAACGGATATAAATTGCGGGTTCGGCCTATTTGCTATTCCGAGAGAGAGGACGAGGTAAGGACCACGGCCGCTCTCGGTTAGTAGTAGCACCCCCAGCAGGAGAGAACGGCGATAATACCCGGTCGCCTATCGGGAGGACGGGAGAGTACAGGAGACTGTTCCTGGCCGCTCGTTTCGACAAGGAGAGTACGGCGATAATACCCGGTCGTCTGTTGGGAGGACGGGAGAGTACAGGAGACTGTATGCCTGTTAACACGGAACCTAGCTAGAGTATACGTGGGAAGTTTGAGAGAGAGAGAGAATGATTGTGTTTTATAATTTGAACCATTTGAATGAATGTATTTACCTCGCCTCCTGTACCCATTTCCCTAATCAAAATAAATTTCGTCTGTCCAGCTATATTCCTGTTAAAACTCATTCCCATCCTGAACCATGGCTACAAAATGAAATTGTAAAACCAATCATTTTGATTCGTATGGTAGTTCTACTGTTAATTGTGACAAAAATTTTGTTATAACAATTTTATTTGTCTTACGTTGCGTTTTTCTAATTGGTCATGACTCACAAGGAGAGATCACATTTGTGGGGTCGCGGATTTTGATAAAACATTTTGCGGTGATTCTAGAGACAAAATATGCAGACGCGTGTCCGAGCTTTTTTGCCACTGCTCATTTTTTACGAAGATGTTTATATAATTTCTGGATATCTCTGTATCCCTGGATGTGGTCGGACGGCTGGTACAACTGGGCAGGGGATGATTCCACATGTAAAAATAAGTTGAAAAAAGGGAATAACATTTATTCGTTTGGCACCTCGTCTTCGAGAAAACCCATTTTATAGATGCAACAAATACACCTGCTATTGACAGGAATCATCTGACGCGTCTGATCATGGCCAACCAATTCTACTTCCAGTGTAAGCACGCGAACGGACGCGACGGATCTTTAAAGTCGATTTTCTTCAAAAAATTATTTGAAAGTATATATTACTTAACTTATGTATTTCATTATTCAGTTTTCGACAAAAAAGATTTAATAATAGCAAGAAAAACTGTAAATAAATATTGTCTTATCTAATTATTCATTTATGTTAATAAAACTGTACAACAACGAAAAATTATTATTTGTTATATGATGATTGACAGCAATAAAATCGTTTGTAATTTATCCGGTTTTATGTAATTATTAACAATTTATCAATGCGACAATATTTTAAAAATAATAAAATGTTTTTCTCTGAAATTATTTCAAGGTAAATAATAAAATTTATTTAGATATTATTAAAAAATAAGAATTATGTATTTTTGTAATTCAATATCACAAATGAGTTTCACCGAGAATTATGAAAGCCCGATAAATTTTCGCAGATATAAAGTACCAAATTACTCATAATGAAGTAACATTCATTAATCAGTGTTTGTATTGTTGCAGTTAAAATATTATTGAGAATCCAGTCAAACATTAATTTCACAGTAAATGCGATTTAAATCGCAAAATTGTTTTCATGACTTATCTCTCAATTGCTTTTTAGATGCTGATGTGAATAACTATTTGAACATCTTTAAATGTTCAAAAGATTTTTGCATGTAACAAATATAATCATTTGACAAAACTTTATTCCGGTTATTGCCGTAAAATATTTTTAAGATTAATTCAACCGATTTTATTAGTGTTTGGGTACACTTTACTTTACCGGACTCAAAATTTTTGCCTTTCTCCTATCAATTATTATGTATTTGGTATGTAATCCAGTAGATTTGTACCCGGAGAACCTGCAGATCGAAGTTTCGATCCTGTAGGATCAATGGTTCAGGAGTTATGGTTGCATAAATTTGAGCAATTTGCAGTGTTTTTGACAGGTAAGGGCGCCGCCATATTGGTTTGTAGTGACGATTGCGCGCCGCTTACTAAGAAGAACCGCTAGATGGCAGCACGGGCACACAGTAATATCGCTAACATAGAGAAAATATCTCGGAAAATGTTTGAGAAGAAATATCGTGGAAAAAATGTACAAAAACCTTACCCAGACCTAACTCAGACCAGTTAAAACGCAACATCGTGGCCATGTCTTCCAAAATTCAAACAACAATCGCAATACCCGTTCTATATTATCAGCATTAATGCGTGCCCATGCTGCCATCTAGCGGTTCTGTTCGGTAAGCGATGCGCGATCGTCGCTACAAACCAATATGGCGGCGCGCTTATCTGTCAAAAACACTGCAAATTGCTCAAATTTAAGCGACCATAACTTTTGAACCATTGATCCTATAGGATCGAAACTTCGATCTGCAGGTTCCCCGGGTACAAATCTACTGGATTACATACCAAATACATAATAATTTATAGAAGAAAGGCCAAAATTTTGAGTTCTGTAAAGTAAAGAGCAGCCAATGTTTTTATTTAAATTTCACTGTGTTGTTGAATAAGATGACGAATTGTATGGGCACGAAGAAAATGAAATTGAACTTTTAGTATTAGTTTAGTATTATAATTATTAACTTTAGTATTATTATAATGAGATTATAGACAAAGAAAATGTTCAGGAGTTCTCGGACAGTGAATTATAAAATATTTTTAAAGAAGACGTGCTTGTGTGCCTTCAAGTTCTGAAGATAAAAGTGAAAGTACACAAGAGAGAGAGAAAGAGACAGAGAGAGATATCATCAAAGAAATTGCCGCAGACGGAACCAGTTGGGAAAAAATAAAAGAAGGGTCTACTGCTGGAAGATTACCACTACATAATATTTTCAAAGACATATTTCTTTTGTAAGATAGTACTAAATCAATAAATATAAAAATATTCTATTATTACTATTCTATTATTACGTATTTGTTAAAGACCAGTAATTCTGACTGGTTTTGAAAGAAATAGCCTCGTCTTAACTATTGGTAGTTCTAGTGTTAAAGGTACGAGTCACGTTGTATTCAAAATATTTTTCAAAGGAATTAATAAAGAATAAATGAAATGGAACTGTAAAATTTATGTAACTATGGAAACACATATACGGTGTTACTGACTATTCGAATAATAAAGATTTTCGAGATTCGAGGCTTCCACGACTCGGATTGGTAATATTTATTGAAGCTTCCGTGGTGTAAGCCGTGTGCAGAAGGAATATTGATGAGCCCGTATGTATCAGTGCATCCTCAGTCCACTGATAAAGCCAGCCGCAATGCTGACAAAACGTTTGGAAAATATTTCATCTGAATACGGCTTACCTCTGAAGCCTCAGTAAATAAATTGTATACTCTGCCGCGTCATTGTTAACGCGATTGACTTTCCATTAAAGTAATCAAAACATTTTAGTTACTGTTTGCATAACTAATTCCACAAATAGAACAAACTTTACATTTCAATGTGCAAATTATAATTGTTTTAAGCTTATATGAGACGAGTTATACAGAGGGTGTCTCGCTTAAGTGTTCCACCAGAATATCTTCTTTAATTTTGGCAAAGTAAACAATCTTTTATGTGTAATTTGAATGGTATCAAGTGGTCATATCCTGCAGGGGTTGCTTTTTTGTAAATGTTTTTGCTCGTAGTTTTCAGTATCAGTATATAGCCCTGATGAAGTCAATTGTAACGATTTGCAACGAAACGTATTAAAAACTTTCTTATTTGATAGGGTTTATACCCGAGAACCTTAAATAACTAATAATATATACAGGGTGTTAATTTTAACTCGAACACCTAAATTATTTCCGCTACTATTAAAAGTAAGAAAAAATAACTAAATAGGAGGTACATGGTTTTAAGGCGTGCATCAGATGGTAATGAAAAAATTCTTTGAAGGTCATTTTAACGGTTTATTCAAGGTCACCGTATTTTTTTGTATATTAACATGTATTTTTCATAGTGCAATGTGGTAGTCCGCGTCAAGATGAGTTCAACAACCTACCTCGTCCACCATGACCTTGAAGTGACCATGAAGACGAAAAAATCAGTTTCAGTTTGAAGAATACAAACGAATACAAGAATACAAGAATACATTCCTGGACGCTTCTCTTTCAATGCAGGACTTAAATTGATTAATGGTTCTCGATATCGATTAGCAGTGATTGTTTCTGATAATTCTTTAAGTGTCTGCATCGAGTAATGTTTCCAATTTTTGTCTGAACTTGTTTGGTACAACACAACGATTCCTGCCTTTCACATCGACATTATCATTTTTAAATCGCCGAAACCAGTCTCTACAACTTCTGTTACATGAAACGACGACTTAGATTTTTCTTTAAAATGAAATAATGCAGCAGCACCTCCCGCAAGTGCTCTTTTGTTGTCACGAAATTCAACATTTTCAATGTAATGAAAACGCTTGCTGTTCACGCTAGACTCAAATGTCAGTATAAAGCTTCGTATAGACCTGAACATTTCAGCGAACATTGCGCCGAACGGAGAATCAACCCAGATAGCACACGACGTCTTAAAGACGTCAAATTTACATCCATTTGTGGTTTGAACGTCTTACGACTTAAATTGGACGTTTTTGAACTTCTTAAAGACGTCCCCAACTGGACGTCGTTTGAACGTCTTAACCCTTTGACTACGGCAGACTTTGAGACCGGTACACCGAGAACGGTGAACCTTTCCGTTAGGCGTGCATTTCTGAGAAAGTATATTCAAATAATCAAAACACTGAATTCCACTATATTAAAACAATATTGTTTATTGAAAAATAACTGTAAAACATATAAACATATTTAAATAATATTAGACTAACGGAATATGTAACAGCTGAATACAGTAAACGTTCCTTTACTGTCCGGGTACCTACTCCACTGCCTGCCAACGCCCATTCTGTACTTCTCTATGTTCGGCTCTCTATTGAAGTCTCGCTCGGCGCGGTCGCCACAGTGGTCCGGATCGAAGAAGTTGGTGTCATTTTGTTATAACTTATGAACCAGTAGAGATATTGCAATGAAATTTTCACTAAAAGTATTTAAAAAATAGTCATTTTTAACTATAGGTGATTAAATATTTTTTGCATTTGTTAAACAATATTTTTAAATTAATTTTCATTGATACCTTTTGACTAAAAACAAGATTGTTTACATATAGGTTTACAAACTATCTTTTTTAATAATTTATAATTAAAATTTTTTTTGTGGTCCGGATCGAGAAATTCATTTTGTCATAACTTTTGAATCGTAAAAGTTATTTGGATGAAACTTTCGCTGAAAAATTTTCACTGAAAATATTTAAAAAATAGTATTCTTACCTAGAGATAATGAAATATTTTTTGCATTTGTTAACAATAATTTATACTAACTTTTCATTGATATTTTTGATTGAAAAATGATTGTTCAAATATAGTTTTTCAACCTTTTTTATACTTTTGTGAACAATAATTTTAGTGTTGGTGTTAATCTTAACACACAAAAGATTCTGTTTTCGAAACAGAAGAGTTTTCGAACGCTGCACAAGATTTGAACGATAGAAATAAATGCAGCGAGAACGCTAAGAAACTCTCATCATTCGTTTCGTTATATTTTTTTAAATAAAAGTGACTGTCGAAGTAATTTACATATATCTTTACTCTATTTATCTCTTATAATGTTATTCTCTTATAATGTTCATATTTGGAAGACATTTGATCAGCCATACGAGCCCGTTTTACGCAAGCGAAACTCGTAACATTGACAGCTTTGAACAATGATAATTTGCAAAGTAGGACGAGGTAGGATATTTTTCTTACATAATAATATTCGGGAAAGTATGCTGAAAATGATCCAATTTGTTATAAATCGGGACTCGTGAGGCTGTCCTAGATATTCGTTGTCAAATGTAAAAAATTTGGCCAATTTTTTTACTTCATTGAATATTAATTTTTAACATATTGTGAACAATAATTTTTAGATGTTGATTTTGTAACACAAAAGAGTGCACTTCATCGTAAAACAAGAGAAATAAGAAATATGAAGCGGTGTCATCAGGGCATCTCGAAGAAGAGAAGCAATTTTCTTGATGAAAAGTACTATCTCTAAACTGTCTATCCTTAAGTATTCGGCCTAATTACAATTCTTGGTAAACTGCATTAATTTTTTCATTTTTGAGGTTGATGAACATTTAGGAAGCAATACTTTGTTAGAAATCGATATGAAAAAGTTGACTTTTTAGCTAAATGACACTAACTTCTTCGATCCGGACCACTGTGGGTCGGCGCGCTAGACGCAGTCATAACTCAAAAATAGTGTCCGGATACGATCACTGTCCGTGCAAAACACGGCTATTGGACAGTAAAGGGGCGTTTACTGTATTAGCATTTACTTACGTCCGACTGAAATAAGATCTGCCGGAATAATGATATTTAAATAATATATGATTAACGGAATATATCACTGCTAAATTAATATTCATTTACGTCTGACTAAAATAAAATTTGCCGGAATAATAATCGATAAAATTTTCCGGACGTCTATAGGTGCTTCTCCTATCAGCGGACCGAACTAGGTTAAGCGCCTATAGGCGCCCATCGTACCATAAGAGCAATATTTTTAAGCGCCTTTAGGCGCCTACAGTACCACAAGCGCAATATTTCTAAGCGCCTTTAGGCCGTAGTCAAAGGATTAAAGACGTACCCAACTGGAAATCGTATGAAAGACATCTGTTTCGAGACTAAATTACTTGAATTTTTGGAGATATTATGATAGGGACTAGTTTACTGTATAATGACTAAAATACTGTTTCTTAATTTTGCTATTACTTGGAATTCCAAAAAAAATATAAAACACATGTTTTTTAACTTTTTCGTCTGCGCTTGTAACGAAAATTTGAACGATGCGTTTTGTAGATCTCTGTAATGCATGCTGAAAATTTCATCGAAATCGGAATTGACGTTGTTATGAATTATAAACAATTAAAGATCGCGAAAATCGTAGCTTTTACTCGATTTTTGACACTTTTAACTAATGACTGCAGTTTGCATAAAATTTCAAAAATTATTACAAAAAATATATATATTTATAACGATAATTATCAGTAGATAGGAATAATTTCTAATGAATAGATAAAAAAATCGGCAACTGATGAATCGACCGCACGCACGAATGCGTGCACAAACGCACATAGCGCGGCGCGGCACAGCATTCGTGGCCCCATCCAAACTGGTGTTCCGCTCGCCGTTCGGCGAAATCAGGTCTGTACGAAGCTTAACAAGTGTAAATGTAACACGCCGATTTTAATGTAATTTATACAGGATATCCACATCTAGGGGTTGAAAATAGCCCTCAAAATTGGGGGTGAAAACCCTATTTTTGGTAATATCTTAGGAATTAGAGAGTCTAGGACAACGATTTTTTTTCAAATTTGTGTGTTTTCGATCAAGGAATGTAGTCATATAAAAAGATTTCAAAAATAATTATTTGTATAAAGAATATTAAAGAAATTCATCTTTTTTTGCAATATTTCTTATTAATTTGTGTATGGACCAAAATAGGGGATACTGTAAGACATACATAATTATGTGTATCCAACATGATGTGTACAATATTGATTTAATTGATTTTCATATGTATTATATAAAAATTTATGCGAGAATAGGAATAGCTCAAAATCAAAATTATTTTTGTTTGGATATATCTGCAATAGCACATTAATATGGAGAACAAAAGAAACGACTTTTCTTTTCATCCCTCTAATAAAGTTGTAGTCGTTACAGTAAAATAATATAAGCAAGCGATGGTCGAGAATTGTAGAGACATACTACACAAAAAGTTGTAAATTAATATACTGATGTCCTGTGGTCGGAAAATGTTGTAAATTTAATGTTATATATTTATTATTAAATCACAAAAATAGAAGAATTCCAAAAACATGTATCCCCTATTTTGGTCCATAGATTATGTACACAAAGTTATATAGGGGTAAACTGTAATATTGCTGGTGCTGCAGTAGTTATTGGCACTTTTGATTTAAACGGCAAATATTAAGAATTCCTGGTATAAAAAATCATTTTATATTGCTTCTTATTTATATTTCAAAGCAAAGTTGTAAGCTTTCATAAGAGTTCCACATATGACTGTTAGCAACGCTGGTACATCCAATAAAACCGACGGATGACCACAGTATACAGTGTAAATAGTGTTTTATTAAAATTTTCGTTACGAGTATGTATACTTTATCGCTTTATAACTTAATTTCGAACTGTACTACAGATGTAATAAGTATATTTTTAATTATAAAACAAATAGCCTGTGTACTTCTTACTGTTCCAATGATTGTACTATTTGTCTTACGATTGTTATTCACTGAATATATTTTATAATAAAAGATTTATGATTCGTAAAATTGTTTGATTTTGCTAAAAATCTCTATTAGCTTATAATAACAGCAAGTTAAGCTCGTTTAAACATTTCAGAAAAGATAAAAAGATTTTTACTACGATTTTGGCTTAGGATGCCAATCATTATACAGTTTACCCTAGATACGAATAAACAATTAATGAGAAATATTGCAAAAAAAGATAAATTTTTTAAATATTGTTTAAACAAATAATTATTTCTGAAATCTTTTTATATGACTACATTCCTTGATCGAAAGCTCACAAATTTAAAAAAAAATCATTGTTCTAGTCCTAGTATCTATATTGTGGAGAAAGTAGTGGGCACACTATTATTTTTACAAATTTCTGGTAAAATATTATTAACATTTGATTGGCGGACATATACTATACATGAATTTTTCAAAATCAAATCACAACTAGTTTTGCGAAAATATATGGGGTGACAAAGGTATTCCATTTTAGTTAGACAAACTTTTTACTTTACTGACACTAAAATCGTCGCGCATGAGCGAAAAAAAAACAATCCTATATGTTATCACTGTGCTAAAGTCATTCAACTGTCCCTGTGTACGTCGAGCGTGTGTGCCCCATGCTGTGAAAATCCACGTACAGTGAGCCACGAAAAGGCACTTTAAAACAGTATAACTTTTTTATGATCGGACCAAACGACCTGACATTTTTTGAGCAATTAAAAGAATTGACATGCAGAATAGGTTTTGAAAAAATTGCAATTGCTAAGAATTACATGAGAAAGTAAAAAGAGGCACCATTTATAACTTTTTCATTAGAGCCCGTAATGAAAATTTAAAATACGCATTTTGTAAAAAATGACACGCATCGAAAGATGTAGGAATCTGTGGATTTTAAGCAGAAACTGACCAAAAGTCGCGAAAAACTATGATTTTCACCACATTTAACCACTTGTAGCTCTTGAGTATGTTGATCGATTTTGATAAAATTTTCAGCATGTGTATAACTAACATAGATCTACAAAACATATATTTTAAATTTTCATTAAGGGCACAAATAAAAAAGTTTCAAGAATTTTTATTTTGCATGCAACCGTGTGAATTGTAATTTTTGGAAAATCTTTTTTGCTGATTATTTAGTAAATCAATGCTTCTAATTGCTTACAAAACATCAGGTTGTTTGGTAGAATTATAAAAAAGTTATACTGTTTTAAGTAAAGTGCGTTCAAATACTTTCGTGGTTCACTGTAAATAAAGGGCTATTGTTGACTGCGTCAGAGCTGTATATTAACAAGTAGTAACAACATTCACCACCCATAATTTTAACAGTATTTGTGGCTACCAGCACAATCTTACTCGAAATGTGTAACGTCTAATTTTTCAGAAATTCTCAATTCAGACATTAACAGATTAAACGCTGAGATAACTGCTCTGCTATTACCAAGAAACTAATAACCCATCATTTTTACAGTATCCCTCAATCGCAACCTATATAATCGACTTTACAACTCCTGCCTCAGCTCCGATCGAAATACGAGGAATAAAACCGTGGGGAATAACTTTCCCAATAAAACATACCACTTTTACGTATAATAACCTCTAAAGTGCACGATAAATCTTAATCGATAGAAATTCGAATCCATTTCGCAACGTAATCACGGCGCACGGTTAAAGTATTTATGACCCTGTATTTACTCCTATTTCCCGGTGCACATGGTGAATATGTTAAACGTGCAACGTTGCTCGAAATTATTGGCCAGTAAAGATCAATTACTACGCGCAGCATTCTTCTTATTGTACTGGATTCTATTTCTCAGAGATTGTAGCTAGTGACGGGCATTCAATACTGTCTTGCAAAGTTTTCGAACAAATCAATCACGACCAGAGTTTCGAATCAATTCGATATTTATTCGAAATCAGAAATTCTTGAAACCCTTGAATGTCTTGAAATCTTGAAAATTTTAAAAGTCTCGATAATCTTAATAAATGTTATACTTTTTACTAGTACTTTTTATAATATTGGTACGTTCATACTGTTATTCATCCCCACGCTGACATGACGTAATCATTGTTTCGTGATAGATGTAACACTTCAAGAGTTTCAATTCTTACAAACCTTCCAAAGTTTTAAGGCTTTCAAGACTTTCAAGACAATGAAGACTTTTAAGACGTCCAAAAGTTTCAAGAGTTCTAAGCTTCGAATTATCTTGCAAGTGATTCGAATTTTTTGTCGTAAACATTGAATCGAAGTGATTCGAAGTGATTCAGATCCCATCACTAATTGTAGCTTTTAAAAATAAAACACTTATCCACGCAGCTATTTGTTATCGACGGTTCATGACTAGTAGAGGTGTGCGAGAACTCGAAATATCGGGAACCCGATGCACAGTGGGACAAATGCCCGATCTAGCTGGAAAAAAGTCATGTTTGGAAATAGATATATCTTCTATATATTCTTGTTCCAGAATGTTTACTGAGGCTAATGATACCTACAATAATTTATTTAGTAACCATATAAGCATAGAAATAGTAACATGATGAAATTATACATTTATTTGTGTTACAAAGAACGTTGTTTGAGAAGAATTAGTAATTATCGTCGTTGAACTTTTATTGATTATGGAGTATATTATGCATGAGTAGACGTTTCGAAGCCTGTATAAAAATTTGTTTATTGATGCATTTTTCAATAAGTTCTGGAGGCTTAATTGAATGTTAATTTATTGTGCCGTTCAATTCACTTTAGATGTGAAGAACTAAAAAATACCAAGAAATACCGCCTTGAAATTTATATGCCATTAGTACTTAAACTATATAGAACAGAATGTAACAAAATTTAGCTGCGAATATCTGCGACTTTGCTTGTCATATCATTTTAAAGTTTTTCTAACAAGGGAAATTATCGGATCCATAAATTCAGAAAATTATGAACTTTGCATAGAAGTAGAGTAAGTTATGCCTAATACAATTCTATTTTGTCGTGCTATTTCTCGCTTTGAAGGGGTGAAAGCCCTCAAAAAAATTTGAATATTTTCTTTTTCATGTAATATCACAAGAACAACAAAATGATATTAGAAATAAGTTGAAACAAAAGTTGCATGGTATTATTATATTTACCAAACTGTGCAAAGAAAATTTTTTTAAAATGCATTTTTTTCACAGGCCTCCAGATCAAACTCGTAGACATATCTTTCTTGCGTACAGAGTGTTTATCTCTATGTTGTTAAGATTCTGTAGTAATATGTGATTATCTGTGTCGGTAAGAAAAGTATGTCTATGAGAATAGAATGGCGATGAGTGGGGATTTTCGGTTTTGTTTTTACAAAACATATCTCGATGAATTACTTCAGACTTTTCTGATACGGAAGAATCTGATATAGATTTTGATTTTTGATATACATTGTATTACATTATACTTTATTACTTTTTATTACTCTTTATTTTATAATTTGTTTATATAATAAAATTTTTATGTAATAAAATTTCTTTTGCGATTAAAATCAACAGAATATGAAAGCTTGAAGTCTCCCGTTTTTCGACCCCAGACAAGTTAGCATAAATACCTCTTTCTGATGAGTAGGACTTTTTTCCAGCTAGATCGGACATCTGTCCCATTGCGCGATGGTCGGGACGAGTCGGGTCGGGTAGGGTATCCGAAAATTTCGAGAATATAACATATTCTCGAAATGAATTGACATATTCTTGAAAAGAATTCGTGATGGACAACATTCTTTCAATGAAAAGAATTGTGTATAATAATTAAATATCTATATTATGTTAAATATATATTATGATATATTCATAAATGTATAAAGAATAAATTATTTCGAGAATCCCGATAAATTCGAGAATCCCTACTTTTTCGTCAAACAAGATACAATTTGGCTCATATTTACTGTACATGTGAAGCATAACTTAGTTACTCCATACCGCCAATTAAACCACTAAATACAATGGAAATTGTATCGTGTTTAGTGTCGTTTTAATCAGAAAAATGCCACAAATAAGTTGGTGAAAGTCCCATAAAAAAATAAGTAATAATGAAAAAGTTTTTTATTGGCATTACGTTGTGAGAACACGCGGGCCTTTGAATTCTGCCGGCTTTGACTGTCCTTCCTTGCGCCCGAAACTTCCATCGTCAAATTAACCACTAAATACAGTTGAAATTATATCGTGTTTAGTGTCATTTTAATCAGAAAAATGCCACAAATAAGTTGGTGAAAGTTATAAAAAATATATAAAAAAATAATGAAAAATAAACAAGTTTTGTAATTGGATTAGTGGTGGTTCACACCGATATACCCGAGCCGAGATCAGATTACGCGGCATCTTTACACTGCTCGGAAACCGAGGCAGCTCGAGCTTCGGAGCCCCTGCGGTGCTCAGTAGAATGAGTAGGCAAGGGAGAATTTTCGTGGAGACATTCGGAGATAAATATCGCGACTTTACTGTTCTACTATTCTTGATTATTAGGCGAGGCTAAGCATTATTAATAGACTGCGAATTTTATGCATTTGTGACAGAAGTCAGCAAGTGGAATACAAAACAGTGAACATATGACAAGAATTTGAACATACCATTTCTATTGAACATATTATTTCCAACTTATTCAAACTACTGAATATGAAAATAAATTTCTACTCAACTTCTACTTGTTGCAATTGAGATGAGCAATTTCTATTTTCCATAAAGATCCGCAGTCTAGTTATTAAAAATACTTTTAATCGAATAATTATACAAATAAGATTTTTACTTTATTTGCTATTTGTGCTGATACTTTATTGTATTGTTAGCTAATGTTATTTGAATTTCAGTATGTTTCAGAAATGAAGTACTATAGTATGTGTTATTTTATTCGAAATGTAAATATTTGTTGTTCAACTTTAATTACAAAATTACAGTCGAGCTATAACTTCTCTTCGTACATTTTGAATTTATTCAATGCCTGTGAAATAATCGTAACATAACTTGCGTGTGTAACTTGCATTAAGTGATATTAAGTGCAAATATTTTACGATGGCATACACGTGTACTACGCATATACGAGAAACTGTTATTTGTAAATAATTGTTTGCCTAAAATATCATTTGGTAATTATTCATTTCTCAAATTCGATTCTGAAAGCTTGTTATTCTGAATCCTTGTCTTTTTTACACCAAATGAAGAGAACTCAGTCAGGTTGCGAAATAAACTTCGAAATTTTCGTTGCACTGATTGTAAACATACGAAGTGTACCGTTTAATTGATAATATTTTTGAAATGATATTTATAACAGTATTTTATTTTAAGTATATTACAAATACTAAGGCTTACATTTGAAATAATTCGTCTATTTCCATTTATTTTAGGATATGAAGTATTAATGCACACTCCACATCTTTTTCTTGCTATTATGAAATGGTTTTTACTCTCTTGAAAGTTCTCTCTAAAGTGCACGGAAAGTGTACTCATACATTCTAGGTAGACATGTGTGTATGGAATTGAAATATGAGAATTCAGAGTATCACAGAGTACAGGTACATTAAGCATGTATTTTTAAAATCTTTGTCCACGTTAAATTAAATCTTTGTCCATTTAATTCTTTGTTCACGAATGTATAGTCTGATTATAAGTAATGAAAATATTGAGCGCTTTACATTGTTATATGCGAATACAATACTTTAATGATCTATGCCTTTACATAATCAGTAACAAGAAAAATGTATATATCACGAATTCCAATTTATTCTTCATTAGTTAAACTGAATAGATTTTTAAATAAATATATTTGCCAACAATATACCGCTTTCGCCATGCATCGAGCGTGGTGAAAAGCTTCTGGGTCATGGAACCGCGAATTTCCTGGGGAACCCCACCCAAGAATATAATTGTTAATTCCAAAAATTCCTTATAGTCTTCTCTTGGTTGTCGTTCTTTCTGCAAAGTATCCATAGAAAATTGAATTATTTCTCAAACTTGTACTTCGTGAATTGTTTGGCGGATATATTCGATTTCAGTCTCGCATATAAAATTCAATTTGTCTATTGTCGGTCAAGCATCCTAAAATTTTCTAAAAAGTGAAACATTTTATCATAAGACGTCATCATTTTATAATAATCAATTTATAATAATTTTAGAATGATCTTGTATATATGATGTATGCAAGGCAAATATAACACTTCTTTCTGTAATTTTTGTTCGAGAAGCACGCAGGCTCCTTGGTAACATCCCGCATTTGTAAATGTGGGACAACTAAAGGCTTGTACAATATAATATATATACATCTATAATAATAGCTTGTACGATAATCCCCACTCTTCTCATATTCGTGTAAATTATTCTGTACGTAGGAACTAGTAGTAACATTTACTACCTAAGAAACTGGGCTGCTCTATTCCTTGCGTAACCAGAAATTTTTGCCTTTCTCCTACAAATTTTGGCTTTTTCGTATATTATCCAGTAGATTTGCGAGAAATCCAAGTTTCGATCCTGGAGGGTCAATGGTTCATAAGTTACAAGTGTTTAAAGTTGAGCGATTTACAGTGTTTTTGAGAGGTTAGCGCGGCCATGTTGTGTGTAGTGACGGTCACCTAGTGTCGCTAGGTGGCAGCACAAGCACGCGGTAATGCCGATAATTAATTAGTCGGTTGGTGAGACGGTGAGAGCCGGCTTGAAAATCTATGTAATCGACATCTCGGTGTGTGCTTGTGGTGACACCTAGCGGCTCCGCTCGGTAATCAGCGGGCGACCGTCACTACACACAACATGGAGGCGCTAAGCTGTCAAAAACACTGTAAATCCAACAACTTTAAACACTTATAACTTTTGAACCATTGATCCTCCAGGATTCAAACTTGGATTTCTCGCATCTTCTCTTCCAAATCTACTGGAAAACGTAGGAAAATAGCGAAAATTTATAGAAGGAAGGGGAAATTTACCCGGAAACTATAATCTTTATGAAGGTATTTGATGATCCATTAAGATTTAGATATCTTATTCATAAAAATATGAAAAAATGTGTAAAATAAAAATTGTATTGTTTTAAACTTTTTTTGGAATTTCAAAGTTGCGAATTATTTCCTTAAGTACCCTTACTTTTTGATATAAATTGAAAAATATCATTAAAATTTTGTGCAAAAGTGGTGTCTCTCCGTCTTTAATGATTATTTAAACATGTTTAAACATTCATAATGTATTAATATTGGATATCACTGTATTCAGGAAAGTCTACAGAATCTTCTGCTGCAAAGAACAATTCAATATCTTTTATAATAACATCACAATATTTGTTCAAAGTTGAAAAATACGTTTTTTTTTCAAAGTCATGTTTCTCAAAAACTGTGCATGTAGGAGAAAAATTACGGGCAAATTCGGAATCAGCCCAAAAAACTCTATAACATCCACCCAACAGTTGTTTGGAAACATAAAAAAAGTTGAAATTTGTTGGACAGTGTTATAATCATTGCAAAGATAAAAACTGAAGGTCTATTACGATCGAGAAAATTTTCACCCTAAACACGTACTGCTTCCCTTGTATAATTCTATGACATTCATCATAAATCAGAATCATTTCGACTTTCTCAGCTATCATATAACGCATTTTGAAAATTGAACACTAAGATTGTTAATGCGTGGACCCTAGGGATGACATTATGGTACGGTCGACCATCTGGAAGTTTTTCAATAAATCCGATTTAGCATCGAGCCATTGCCATTTCTTTAGTAGACCGGTCTGCAGCCAACACGTGGCACACAGTAACGAACACAATTAGAAGGTTTATTAACTTATTCGTTCAATTTAGCCTCCCAGGTACAAGAGACCATACCGTAAAGTCCCAGTGCCGAAGGTCAGGTAGAAACTTAAGCATTCGGGCAACACCAGCGGCCCAGTCACCCCCACCCTACACTTGGGGAGGCCCCCAAGGGGCGCACAGTGGGATGAATGTATCGAAATGCTGGACATCGCGTTTAGCACCCCTTTCAGTTTTTGTATCGCCTTGAGATTTTAAATATCATGTTTTCAGTAGTATAGAATACGAATCTGATGTCAAAAAATTTTTTGACAATCCAAAAATTTTTTTTTCAAAATGTTGGAAAAAAGGGAAAAATGACTCATTTATTTAGAAAATTCACTAGAAACAGGATGTATTTTTAATATCCTATAATTTTTCCGACATGTTCTGTTGTCAATTCATACTATAGAACCTCAGAAAATAATTTTTAAGTTAATATCATCAGAAATCACTGATTCATTACATTTATAAAATTTAATTTTTGTCAGATTGATTGGTTTTAAAAAAATCATGGTTTTTCCATAAGTACTTGGTTTTTTGAATGTAGAATAACTCTATGAATAATAATAATATATAACATGATAATATAATTGTATTAATAATCTATTATATACCATAACTAAATAAATAAATATATATTATATTAATAAATAAATATAATATTAATAAATAAATTTAAATAAATTATACTTTTTTCAAACCCAAATGCCGGTCGCAGCCAGATCCCGCCAGACGAGATCTCAACGGATTTCTCTCACATAATACCAAAGGAGAAAGTCCATGAAGCCCGTTTTTCGGCAGAGATCGACAGTCTTTTTAAAAATGCAAAAAAGACCATTTTCAAAAAATAAAAAAAAAATTTTCAAAAAAAAAAAAATCTTTTATTGCTTTATAGACGAAGAACAAAAAGATTCATCACAGTTTTTTTTCCTTTCAATTTACACTTATTGTAATATAAACGTAACAAAAATATAGAATTTTTTTTTCTTCGTCTATAAAGCCCATAAAAAAATTTTTTTTTCTACTTGCTATGTGTGAATGACACTCGTCAAAGTGCACTAAAGCAAGTATATATGCCATCAAAGCCTTATAACAAACTTCAAATTTTAATCAATGTCGCGGGTTTTCGTACATTCGTCCCACTGTGGGGCGGTCAGTAGTAAGAGATTTTGCATCGGGCAGTTCAGTATCAACCAGAGACTAGAGACAGACGGTATATTTACATTCAGAGTCCACATTAGTGGTGGTCCTTCGAGATTTTTAGACGGCACCAAGTGCAATACAAAAGGAGGCTACTGAAATTCAGTTCAGTCCTTAACAAAGATTGGATATTACGAAACTGTATTCTAGTCGGTAGTCAAACTACTAATAACATTCTCTTCGCTGTCGATTTGTTTATGATTCGAGACGAGTAAATCGGATGTAACAGTGGATACAAACAAACTTACATGGTGATTGAATATTTGTTTATGTTCTGTGACCCTTATTAGAAATTACGAGCGATATGTCGAAGATATAAAAGTATTCGCCAATTTGAACACTTATACTAGCAGTGAGTACTTAAATAACACCAATCAGTACGCGACCTAGACGCGTGTTGGCACAGTTGGCCAGTTGACAGTTGGCGCGCCGACTGTGCTAACACGCGTCTAGATCGCGCTCTGATTGGTCCGTGTGTTTCGTTAATAACTTCTTAACAAAGCCGCGGACGCCATTTTTGCAAAGGAAAATGTTTTCTTCAAATGATCTCAGGATCCTCCCATTTCCGGATGTTGAAAGAATTCTGAGACACTTTGTATATTAACCCTTATCACTCTAATGGTGACTCTGAGGCGCTACTAAAAATTGCTCTACCACTATTCAAAATATTGTTTACATTATTAAGTATGTCGATATCTATTCAATTAATAAACATTTAGTATTGTATCAGATATTATACCAATTTCATATCCATAAAATTTCAAAAATCATAGGGAATGGAAATATTCTAGGCCCGAAGAAATGTTTATTTTCGAATTAAAATAGCTCAGAATGCAATGGGTTAATATTTCAAGAAAAATAGCATACATATGTCGTATTATTACTTACTATATTGCTGTAAAGGTAATTTCAGTATCGATCTTTGTTATCATTAATAATGTATTGCTTAACAGAGTGACTTTTACGATAGAGTACCGGACAACTTTTAATTAATTTGTGAATTTTACATCATCAATATCGTAACTCAAAATAGGAATTGTTGTGAGGATAAATCGATTGTAACATTAAATTAAACAATTATAAAATCTCGATGCTATAAAATACTTTTGCATTTCAATATGATTGTGTCACAAGATTATAACACCAAATAAGGAGTGTGTAAAAAGTCTTGGAAACGAATAATAATTTTATTGATAAAAAATAATCGACTTCAGATGTTCAAATTATGTGAAATACCTCGCATACGTTAGGTGAAATACCCTGTATAGCAACATTCATTGTCTGAAAACATACAAATATCAAATTAATATTCTATGGACTATGGACTTTGTTTATCCTATGGCTTGTTATTTATAACAGCCCAATTACATTGTTATTTAACACAATAAGTTTTCATTATGTTGGTCACTATTGATGGTTATTTAATATCACCAGGACACTATGATATACATACATGCAGTTAAAAATGTTCGTTCTTGACGTTTTCATGGTTTGAAATAACCGCCAAATATCGATTGGTTTGTGTTTCGATCTACTGATTCTGATTGGTTCTGTTTCTATTGGCTCTGCGTTTCTGCTTCAATAGCTTGTGTGACGGCATGCCGCGGCATGGTAATAACACGTGTTTACAGATTTCAATTTTGTTTTTAATAATCTCATAAAGCAAGTGAGTAATATAATACAGAGAATGTTGATACGGAAATACAATCCAATTTCATTACAATAATACTTAAGTCTTTTGTTCAATTTTTTCAGACGCAGTTTTCTTCTTTCTTGAGAATGATCCACATATCGAACCGTTGCGCCGAGAACACTATTACATCATTTGTTTAACAATCATACGATCGATAATAGGAAGAATATTTCTATGGACTATATTTCGGATTACAGTAGGAGTTTCTCAACAGAATTTGTTTAACAGAACTGAGCAGTACGACATTTTTAAACATTTCTCGGACATGCTACCCTTTCCAAGTGAAATGTCATTTGGTTTACATGGAAATGCACAAAATAACGGATTTCATAGCACAAAATAACGGATTTCATAGCACAAAATAACGGATTTCATTGGGCGGCTCATGAGCTTATTTTCGCCCGAATGCAAGCACCGAAGGAAAGCATTTGCTAAAAATAAATTAAAGGTTTATAAACACATACACTGCCAACGCTATCGTTATCAGTGAATTACAAAGGAATTCCATTTTACGACGATAAAGTCACATCGTACATTGGAAAAACAAGGTTAGAAAAAGTTAAAAAGTACAATTGGAAAAGTATAGCATTTGTAAGTTTAGTTGCGTAATGTTGTTTCGGATCATAAACAGTTGATGAGCTTGTTTAAAGCAGGATAGAAAACAGATTAATTGGAGACAAGAAACTGAAGACGTGTTTTTTCTCGAAAATGCTACACATTCAAATCAGGGACTTATACCGGTACGTAAAATACGTCATACTGTATGAAAACACCGGTATATTTGCATGTATTTGCTAGTAATAATTTCAGTTTTTCCAATGTACAAGTATAGGATATGTACATTAATTGCTTCACGATCAGAAACGAGATACTCGGACATGTCTTATTAATAATTAATGTTAGTACAAATTTTAGTAAACTTTATGAATAATAATAAAATATATTTATCAAATATAATTATTAAATATGTTTTTATATGAACTTTATAATATGAATTTGGTAACATTTTAGATAATATTAACGAGATTTCCCGCTTATACAGTCACGAAACAATTAAGTATTATGGCTGACACTGGAAAACTACACCTGAACCAATAAACTATAGTAATATATTAATTTTCCACTAATACGTATAAGAACATGAATAAACTAAAGCAAGGATTTAAATTACACAATTATGGAAAATGGTAAAAAATTAGGAAGAGTAGGAGTAGGAGTATGTTCGGTTGCAGGTAGCTATTCAGTACAGTTCAAAGTTTAGTTAACCCTTTGACTACAGTAGGCGCCTAAAGGCGCTTAGAAATATTACGCTTGTGGTACTGAAGGCGCCTAAACCTAGTTCGGTCCACTGACACAAGAGGCGCCTATAGGCGCCCGGGAAATTTTATCGATTATTATTACGAAAAATCTTCAGACAAATGTACGTGAATGCCAATTCAGCTATTACATATTCGGTAAGTCATGTATTATTTAAATATGTTTATTTTTATGTTTTAATATAGTAGAATTCAGTGTTTTGATTATTTGAATATACTTTCTCAGAAATGCACGCCTAACGAAAAGTTTCTCGGTGTACATCGCGAATAAATTCCTACCGTATGGTAAGGCTGATACGTCTCAAAGTCTGCCGTAGTCAAAGGGTTAACGATATAGAAGGTTCAAAACATGTACCTATATCAGTTGTTTTTCTTTCGGCTGGTTAAAAATCACTTAATTGGGAGATACATCTGGAAGATCTTTGGCTTCACGTTTTGGCCACGGTAGATACGTCGTCGGTGGATAGTTTACCTGAATTCGGACTCGCGCTTGTTCCTTCGCACGGAGGATTTTACGACAGAACGTATTTATATTGTGTATACTTAACTAATTTAGATGACTGTGCTTCTTGATGGTTCTGGGACAAGTGGCACGCAATTCCTTTTTATTTGGGGCATCCTTTGCATTAGAAAAACCGAAAAGAACGTATTTATTTTGGTTTCGTAAGTATATCGGTAACGATTTAACGATTCGATTAACGATCGAATGAAATTTCATTCGAATAAAAATTTATTCGAGTAACCCAGCGAATGAAAATTTATTCGTAAAGCCCAGCGAATAAAAATTTATTCGAATAAGCCAGCGAGCGAATAAAGGTATCGAATGACATCGCGCCGACGACAACGTCTCGGTTCGACACTCGACACTCGACACTCGACACTTGTCTTCAATAAATTTGCTTTTAATACAATTCGTTGTTCAAACAACTGGTCCGATAATCTGTTACATTTTGGAGTGTTCGTCATTGTTGCAAATGAGAACAAACGCTCGACCGGTGCAGAGGACGGTAATGGTGTATTATATCGTAAAAATAATGTTTTTATTTCTGGGTATGTATTTAAGCAGATAAATTCGTTATTTGTTCATAAAAAATAATGATCGACGGTATTGTACTGCTTGTGTCAAAAGAATCACTTGTTGTTTAGTTATACATCAATCGTCATCATCAATCCATAGCTCGTCTCGGCCTCAGCCTCAGCCTCAGCCTCGGCCTCAGGGCCTCGAGAGTCGACTGTCGAGTGTCGAGTGTCGGGTTCTCGGCCTTTATTCTTATTCGCTGCCGTCATTTAGAATAACGAATAACGAATGAAAGTCCCGGAATTTATTCGTGACTAACGAATTTCTCAGCGAATAAAATCGTTATTCGTTATTCTCGAATAAATTCTGGGATTTATTCGTTATTCTTTATTCGTTATTCGAAATAAAATTTGCCCAACTCTGCTCTTGGCATAATACATACCGGTATTAAGTCCCTGATTCAAATGCCTGTAAAACCTCTAAAAAATTATTTTCTTGCTCGGAACCACCATAGATTTAAAGATTGATGCTTCGCGTTTGCAACGAAACCTTAAACATTAATGCACGATTTTTTTTAGTCGTTTTATTGAGCTTTGAATGAGAGGTCTGCCAACTTTATAGTAGTAAAGTTGTGTGAAACTTGTGTTCCCTTTCTACGATGCTATTACCCATACTTTCGCCGAGGCTCGGTCACGTGATGTGTTTTCCCTAACTTCGTGCCCCCTTTCCTCATCTGGCAACACTGAGTATAAGAACGAACTTGTTTCTTACTTTTACTCAATAGCACAGTGAAAAAAAAACGTACATTAATTTTTAAGGAGACGTTGTAAAGAAGATGCAAAAAATTATTCAAAGGTTTTTACACAGATTTGAATCTACAGCTTTTTTGATGAAAAATGATTTCTCAGTTTCCCACCCGCTGCATTATAGGAAAATATCTTGGAGGCAAATGAATACGGCTTTGTGAAAGTAGAAGCTTCAAGCTTTAAAATGAGTGCAAGCTTGTGGCTGTACTATTTGTTTTTACGAAATTGTCACAATTTAAATATCGCCAATTTTTCGAGGAAGGGAAATTAAGTGTTCATATATGTTTTGGATCTGCCGTATATACGAGATAACCGGACAGATCAGAGAAATACTCGGTTCAAAGCATCGTTACTTAGTCAAAGGAACTCTGGAGCTAGACGCAATTCCGATATTTCTCGTTAAGCATAGCTTAAACTTGCATCGTTTAAACTGTGAACCGCGCGATATAGATAAATGCGTTAGTTAAAACAGTATAGGGTGGCCCAAAAATGTTGTATAGTATTGTACTTCCTTATGAAGGATGATGCCTAGGATCATTTTAAGTAATTTTTTCGGCTGCTCTTTTCCTTGCGTGACCAGCAAGTTTTGCCTTTCTCCTATGTTGTCCAGTAGATTTGGACGAGGAGATGCGAGAAATCCAAGTTTAGATCCTGGAGGATCAATGGTACAAAAGTTATTTAAAGCTGAGCGATTTACAATGTTTTTGACAGGTTAGCGCCGTCATGTTTTATGTAATGACGATCGCGCGCCGCTTACCGAGCGGAACCGCTAGGTGACAGCACAACCACGCGGTAGTGCCGATAATTGGTTGGTTGGTGGTTAGGTCAGGTGACGGCGCTAACCTTGTCAAAAACACTTGAAATTGCTCAATTTATAACTTTTAAACCATTGATCCTCCAGGATCGTGTAAAAGGTTCTGTAAAAGGTTCTGATGCAATTATATTTTATAGGATTTGTTGTAGTTTTTGTAATATTTTGTGTAATACATGTGCGCACAGAATAAGGTAATGTTCATTTACGTAATCAGAGGAAAGTGTTCTAACTTTGGAACGGCAACGTTGCAGGTAAAGTTTTCAGTCATTTATCCGAAGGCGTAATGAGTGGAGAGTAATGACGTACCGTTGCGTTATCTTCACTGAAGTGACAAATTACGTAAACTGTAGTGGCTGGACACTTTATTCAATTTAGTTTATTAGGAAGAACATCCACTCAATGCCGTCGAAGCTCACGGTAGTTGCGTACATACACAGACACATGCACACATATACACGGAAGTTAATTTTATTTCTGGAATGAAAGCGGCGCACTCGGCCGCGACTTTGTCCATAGAGATAACTGCTGTAGGAAAAAATTAATGCAACCATTTCTATTCATGCTTTTTGTACGTGTCTGTCGCCCGAGCGTACATTTAATAAGAATGCAAATGCACCTAAGATAATGCAAGACAAACATCATTTTTGTTTTCGCGGAGGAAGGTTCGTACGCAGACGTGTTTCTCCGATTCAATTTAACGAGGATTCTAAAGCTGTTCGACACGACAGTGAAGCTGTTACGTACACCACAGTTCGCTTCGTGAATAGATTCAAACTCTATTGAGAACGAATAATTTTGTTCCGTGCAGAATATTCAAATTTTTCTCCGAATTCTATATATTTTTTCGACCATACAATACTCGCACTGATAAAACACTAATAAAAGAAAAATAAACACTTATGAAATTGTTTTATTTCCAATTTGTTGACAATTAACCTTTAGCACTCGACTCTGGGGTCACCACTAAAAATTGCTGTGCCAATATTCAAAATATTGTTTACGTTATTAGATATGTTGGTATCTAATCAATTGCTAAACATTTAAGTATTGTATGAGGTAGAATTATTATTCATTCAAGAAGAATTCTATTCATTAATATGAATAGAATTATTCTAGGTCGGAAGAAATGTTTAATTTTCGAGTTAGAATAGCTCCGAGTGCAAAGTTAGATGCGTAAATTATATCAGATCTTTCACAGTTTAACATTACTCTGACTTGTACAATTACTGTTTAAAACGTACACTACACACAGTAATACTCAATACATGATATGTGTACAGTGCAAATAATTATAGATTCATGGTAATTTCAGCGAATTTCTCTGAATATAAGGATGATTTCGGTTAAACTTCACCTTACGGGACCAAAAGTTTTGGACTTTTTAAAATATAATCATTAGATTTTCACAAGAAAATGCAGAAAATCCAAGTTTTAATGTTAGGAATTCACTGGTTTAAAAGTTATACTTGTTTAAAGGTGAAAAGAGACCTGGTCCTGGTCCTTGGAGTCCTGATCAAATCTTTCAAGAGTGTCAAGAATTTCTGACTTCGAATAAATATCGAATTGAATCGAAATCTTGTAGTGATTGATTTGTTTAAAAACTTGCAAGACAGAGTATTGAATGCCCATCACTACCTTTGATCTCAGGGTATTCAACTGCTACCAGTTTGCACCAAAGAAATTCAATTAAGCTTGAGGGTTAGGGGGAATGAACATCGGACACAAGCTTTGAAATTCTAAGCTCAATTAAAAGGTTGACGCGGACGATTTCAGAAACGGTCACTCAAGTATTTGTTCGAGCGGTGCTCCATTTCTGCGATTTGTACTTCACGAAAGAAAAGGTGGAATGAAACCAATATATATCAAACAACCCGAGGAGTTCAATTATTGGCTTTTCTTGCCGGTTGTTTTATGGCGGTCGAATGTTTTTCCAACGGGAGAAATTGTCTTCTCAGCAGGTTAGAAATTCATTCCTATGCCTGGTGATCAGGGTAGACCCGTTTTCTTCTATTACCTGATTTTACGGGGCAAAGTCGACGATTCCACTGGGATAGAATAACCTGGGCAAGTGATTTTTGCCCTCGTGGGAACCACGATCTTTTGTTTCCATTCGATATGGAATGATGGATGTTCTTCATCCGGTGAAAATGCTATGCGGACCATATCAAATGATAGGCGGGGCGCAGTTGGGGTGAAGCTTGTGCGAGGATGAAACAGGGGAAAAGAAAATTATGAACAGGGGGAAGAAAAAAATAAAATGGGAGGGGACTTGAAAAATTGTTGGACTATCTAGACATGTACGGAATAATTTCACGGTACTACTAACAATCGAATTGTACGATCGGCGCTCATTTGTTTGTATATAGAATTTTTAACCCTTAGCACTCGAGTGGCGACTTTGAGACACCGCTAAATATTGCTATATCAGTAATGTAAAATAATTGTTACGTTGTGAAATTATTTTATATCAAATAAATTACTAAACATTTGAGTATTGCATCAGTTTAATATGCATAAAATGAAAAGAATCATATAAAATGGAAATATTCTAAGTCAGAACAAATGTTTAGTTTTCGTGATAAAATAGTTCCGAGTGCAAAGGGTTAAAACAATACAAGAATTTCAAATTTCCATCTTGTATTAATCCATTAAGTCTCGAGCAGTGAGATAGAACAATTTATATACGATATACAGGGTGATTCAGCTAAGTGTACCACCTAAATTATATGCAAACTATTTGGTATATTGCTACTCTTAAATATCTGTTAATCACGATTAATCACTATAAATACTTCACTGTCGGCAAATTTTAAAATCTTCTGGGATTCGGGTGAGAAAAGAAATCCTGTTTTACTATTGCAATAATAATAATATAAATTCGGGAATGGACTCGGGAACATAAAAAATATATTCAAATTCATGGAGATTTAATAGGAGATTTTATGTGTTTATAATGCATTTCATACGTTGATGCATTATTTTAAATGTATAACATTTGCAGCTTAACAATGGTAATAAACAAGTTTTTCAGTATTTTATATTATTGAAAACAGTTTCATGATTTTTATTCACTCGTGAACATTTTAATGTTAATTTACTTAATCTTTCAATGCTCATTAAAATAAATGGACAGCTAAGGCTCAATTCATAATACTAATACTAATAATACTAAATAATGATAGAGACTCCTGTATCCGTACCCCTGTTACCGAATACATTAATGTACGGACGTTCTATCATCCGGATGTCTGTTATCCGCCCAACGATTGGTAGCGATGTTTACATACATGATACAATGTATTTAGATGTACATAATGTGATTGTGACAGCAATGGTTTCGCTAAAGACAATAGTAGCGATGGAGATAACATAAATTTTACACAAATAGAAGCAGCAAACGAAAGCAACGATGAGGAAGTGCCTTCTCATGTCGAAGTATTTGAGTAATTTGTAAAAAGACTTCGATGGTTTGAGGCACAACGGGAATGTAATCCTACGCAGCTTCTTACAATAAAAAAGCTATGTGGCTTAGCGGCTAAAAAGATATGGAACCCTTAGATGTTGAAAAAAACTGTCTATTTTGTTTATTTCTACTCGAATAAATGAAGTTTAATGCAAAAGAAAGTACATAATTGTTCTATTATTCGAAAATTCCACTATCCGGCCACTTTTGTCTCCCTGTTAGTTCGGGTACGGGAGTCTCTACTGAACTGAAAATATTTGCATTGCGCACATCTTATTGTTAATGCCAATATTTTTCTTAGCTATCCAATTGTTGTAACTACAGGTTTTGCATTTCAAGTTCACGCTTTTGCAAACGGCCTAGTATATTGTACTATGACCTTGACATGAACATAACTGTAAGGTTTTAACAGTAAGGCAGGCTCGAGTTGTTGACATTCCTCTCCACTTCCTATGAAGGTCATTTATGTCAAGGTCATAGTATACTACGTCGTTGAACTCGTTTTAACATAAGCAATAATATTATGTACTAAAAGATATGTAGTGCCATTTAAAAGATTGAAAGTGACCTTCATTTTTCATGAAAAAATTTCGTTCTGGAAATTTTTTCTATTGTATTTTGTAGCCAACTAAAAACTAATTAATTTTGCTCAAAATATTTTTTTATCTAGCTACGGGTGTGTCATGATGACACACAGTGGTCCGAATTGAGAAATTCAGTGACATTTGGCCTAAAATGAACTTTCTCGTATCAATATCTAATCAATAAACATTGCTTCTCAAATGTGCACGGACCTCGGAAGTAAAGAAATTAGTATAGTTTAATAAATATTATAGTTGTAATAACCATTGAAAGTTGGATATTTTAAGAAGAATATTTTTCACGACAAAAATTGCTTCTTTTTAATGCGATGCCCTTTTTTTTAAATTGATGATTGACTTTTGTGATAAAAAATCATATCTTCTATTATTGATTAACGTAAACACTCTATTTAAGAAATAACGCTCAATGCAGTAAGAAAAATTTGGCAAGTTCTTTCTATTTAAGAGAGTATATCTTTCAAGATAAAGCGAGTTTAAGTTTCTAACAAATTGGAATATTTTTACCACACCTTCCACTGACCACTTTGTAAGTTATGAATGTTTATTGTGAAGTGCCTCTTGAAGCATAAGAGAAATTTGCACTAAAATTCATTAAAAAATTATTCCTAATTATTCCTAAAGCTTATAACAAAATGTCACTAAATTTCTCGATCCGGACCACTGTACGACGGTTATATGGGACATCCTGTATACATGTATTAGGTTTATGTAGAAGTTTTAATCATTTTTCGATTTTCTTTTATTTATACTCGACATACTAGGTATGTTACCAGTTGATAATGAAGGTACAGTATTTTATCCATAAATGTCCCAAAAGTCTGGCCTGTAAATGTCCCATATCTATCCCCACTACTGCGGGGTATACCCCCTTGAGGGGCCGTGAAACTCGAGAGGCCTCGGTCGCCGAGAAATATGATATCATGCGGCTCGAGTATATCGGTGAGATCACACTAATCCGAATTTCTAACTTCTTTATTTTTCATTATTTTTTTATGGGACTCCGAAAAACGTATTCGTGGCATTTTTCTAATGCAAAATCATACCAAATATGATATAATTCCGATGATATTTACTTGTAAATGATATCTACTTTAATCGCCTATTACAAGTAAATATCATCGGAATTATATCATATTTGGTATGATTTTGCATTATAAAAATGCCACGAATACGTTTTTCGAATTCCCATAAAAAAATAATGAAAAATAAAGAAGTTAGAAATTCAGATTAGTTATGTTTACACTTCTCGGCGACCGAGCTTCTCGAGCTCGGCTGTTCTTATCTACGTTCGGCAAAAGTCAAAGAATATTATCCCTGGCGCATAAATGTCCCTCGGCAGACCCGTGCTGGGGACTTATATCGATAAAACACTGTAGTTATTTAGACATAGCAATCACTAACAAGCAAACAATTGCACGAAATGGCGGATGTTTATATCCATACTCGGTAATTATCCCTCGAGTGGTATCATATTTAATCAGACTACGAAGTATCGCTCTGGGGTCAATCCAAAATTCTGAAAAATTGACTAGGATACTTTTAAGTGTAGTATTTAACCCTTAGCACCCGAATGGTAAACTAAAAATTGCTGTCCCATTATTCAAAATTAAACACATTGGTATCTAATCAATTGCTAAACATTTAAGTATTGTTGTCTTAATTTTATAATTAAATCTCGGGTCGCAAGTGGTATTTCCATTTCGGAGAAATTATTTCTTGAAAACGTCTTTTATCTTTACTAACAGCCAAGCAACTAAATTGTTCTTCACCATAGAGTATTTCCTTGAGAGTTGTTTGTAAACATACAGCTGAACCGTTAACAAAGCAAAAGTAAATTTACATGCTCACAGTCTCTGTACGGACACTTTTTTGACCTCATTTTTGTTATGCTCGTCATTTTCGTTCGTTTATTTGTTAACAAATGCATGTAACATGTTTTTCTTTGCACTAATAATTAATGTTATATTTCTGAACATAATAATGGAAGAATTATTTATTTATTACCATTTCCTTTAAAATTATGCAACTTCAAATAAATTCTTCTACGGAGTACGGAGACTTTTTTGACTGACTGTATAAAAAATAATATAGAATGGAATTATTCTAGATTGGAAGAAATGTTTAAATTTCGAGTTAAAATAGATCCGAATGTAAAGGGTTAATACCAAATAATCCAAATTTTCTAAAGAATTTGACGAAACTTGATATTTGCAATTATTGTGCAAAATAATCGCGATCCGTGGTGTGCAAAAATTTTGTTGGGGTCATGAGAGATCCCAGGATATCATTCCAGTGTATGAACGATGGAAAAAGATTAAAACTTTTGCGTACATCTAATGAATATGATATGAAGCCCTTATCCTGATAATGTTCGAGGTGTCTTATAATTTTGTTCACTAGCGTCTATTTTTAGCGTCGTTTCCAGGATGTTCAGTTGACCGAATGACACGTCAAAGCCGCAAAATCAATGGAGTTCCATTAACACGCTTCTATGTCTTTTTACGCGTCAACGATCCTCCAGAAGGGTGTACCGCAACAAGTACCCTGTAGCCACAGGACACCCCCACCGATCTCCAGTGAAAGAGGACAACGATTATTCCTCCGACACACACGGGCACGTTTCAGTCGTTGTATACTTGGGCGGGTCGGAACACGCCCAAGCGTGTGTTCTTGTGCGACGTTAACGTGTGAAGAATTCGTGCTAGGCAAGTTAATATCGCAGCAGCTTTCCAAAACGACGACAATAGATCGTTAAAGCCAACGCTCGTTGAATAACAGCGTAGTTGTCCCGGACAACATTACCGCATGGATTTATTTAGATTTCATTTTACTTTTTACGGGAAATCTCGATAAACGAAGAAGAGCGACATGGAAAATTCATTTACTTTGGACTTTTAACCTTTCTACAAACAACCCATGGACTTTCAACATTTCTATAAAGAGCCAAGAGCCCATGCACTTTGTACGGTGCGTATCAGAAGTTTAGACGTATCCTATTATTTTAACAAAAACGTATCCTTTCATGAATCTTCGATTGATTTTTTTATCGTATGTTTAGAACACTGAAAAATTATGATTACTATTAAAACTATTCATATATGGCACTGCAGGGAAGAATTTTTAGCCAAGATATGAAAAAGGGCCGTATCAGAAGTTTAGACACGCTTGCTTTTCTTGTTGTTTATAACTTTATATCGTACAACAGTGGCTATATTCATTATAATTAGACTGCGGATCTTTATGCAAAATAAAAATATTTTACATTGATCGTGGGAAGCAGGAATAATATAAAAACTGGAATTTCATCCCTTAACGACTTTGTTACATCAAAAGCAACATTACGACATTATTGAATTTTTAAAATCTTTCACTGTTTTATATTTCACCCTACCAATTTCTTCATAAACGCATAAAGATCCGCAGTCTAATTAAAAGAGTGAAGTTAGTGAAGTATTAAGAAACTCGGCATGAAGATAGCCGCAGAATTGGTAGTTTGAAAACGAAAACGGAAGAGAAGTAAATCAATCAGCAAAAAGATCATTATTTACTGTCATCGTTAGCATATTGTTAAAATTATTAGTACTGTTATTGTTATTACTATTATTTACGAGTGTTATTATTGTTACTGTCCACTATTATTTGGGTACCGCGACAATGGGAAAGTGAAATAAGTTGACGAATTTTGAAAATGGCCAAATAATGGCTCTTTCCTCCGTAGGAAAAAGTAAAAGAGAAATTAAAGCGATCGGATTATGTTCGAAATTTTCTGGCGAACCCAGAAACATATGGGAAGACAAAGGTACTGCTGAGCACTCACAAAAAGGTCCCCGGCATAGTCGTAGTAGTAGTGTATGTGCCAATAGAGGGCGCGCTCCTTCCAAACTAACCAATCGGGCGCGCATTCTTGCCTATGTCATCGCATTCCTGCCAGGAACCTTCTTGTGAGCGCTCAGCAGTATATATTTTCTCCTGTTTGTAACTTCTGATTTTCAAAATCAGTCAACTTATTTAACTTTCCCATTCTCGCGGTACCAACCAATAGTGCACAGTAACAATAACAACACTCGTAAATAATAGTAATAACAATAACAGTACCAATAAACAGTCTAAACAATATATATGTTTATCAAAAGTTTTAATTATACTTAGATAACTTTATACATTATAATTACAATATAATATTGGCTAAAAACATGGGTACAGTAAAGTCGCGTTATTTCTCAGCGACCGCCTACCCAGAATTTGTCAAGTACCTACCCCCTCAACTGAGGTGCAACGCCGCAAGGGCCACAAAGCTCGAGCTGCCTCGGTTTCCGAGCAGTGTAAATATGCCACGTAATCTGATCTCGGATCGGATATATCGGTGTGAACCACTACTAATTCAATTAGAAAACTTCTTTACTTTTTTATGGGATTTTCACCAACTTATTTGTGGCATTTTTCTGATTAAAATGACACTAAACATGATATAATTTCAACTGTATTTAGTGGTTTAATTGACGATGAATGTTTCTGGCGCAAGGAAGGACAGCGCGATCCGTGTTTACATGCTGTCCTTTTTACCACGTTACCACGCTTATATTAGCTTGCCGAGTTGTTGTCGTTGTCGATGTTGTTGTTGTTGTATGCGTCAAATCTTGTAATCGAATTTTAAATCACTTCCCGATGAGCTAGAGACTTGAAATTTTAAACATAGCTCAGAACTGGATGACAATGCAATATTAAAAAAAAATTTTTTTAAAAGCTATGCGTTTAGGAGAAAAAAAAATTTTAATATTAACCGTCACACCTCTCGCCGCGCGACGCACGGTAGTGAATCATCGCGTTCAGCGATTCCCACTCCGCGCGTCGGCTTTCCCTACTTCCCTACGCGTTCCCACTCCAACTCATCCCCGCTCCACTGACTCACTTCGCACCGAAGGAGCTCAGTCCCATTCCGGACTTCATCAAAAGACGTCGGACTAAAAAGTAGAAAATAAAAAATATATAAAAAAGACCTTTTAAAAACCACGCTTATATTAAAATGCACTAAAAAGGAGAAAATAATTTTTATAGACATTTTTATAGACTACAAATAATAGCGTGGAGCGCCCACGAAGATTACGTCAATATAGTTTAGCGCTAATGTCTATAAAAATTATTTTCTTCTTTTTAGTGCATTTTAATATAAGCGTGGTTTTTAAAAGGTTTTTTTATATATTTTTCTACGTTCGGTTTCCTTTGTACTTTCGGCGCGCTCGGCGCGGTAGACTCAATCATAAAAAAAGTGTTCCTACACGATATTTCTCCGTGCAGAACACAGCCGTTTGCAAAATAACTCGACTTTACTGTATCTTATATAACTGCATATTGCGTGGTTATTTACTGATACTACGATAATATTCAATATTATAATTACAATATCAATTAATAATAGTGATGTTTGCGTTAGCAATGTTAGTAACCCCGTAAAACTTTATACCCTGGTTTCTATTTATTGAACACTATCAGGTGTGACGTACATTGTTTATCCGAGATAAATATAAAAAGGTCATTGTCGGTAACGAAAATCAATAATTGCCTGCGCCGCGCCGCGCCGGTTCAACCGCGTGAGAAATACTAGTGTTCACTTACTATCAAACGTTTATTTTCCATACTAATTAAAAAGTTTACAATTACAATATTTATAGAAGAACACGAATGTAGTAGCCAGAAAACCAGTATTTCCGAGAATTTTTTGTTCGCATTTATACAAAAATTCTCAGCCAAATCCATCGATCTTTTTTTAGATAGACTTCAGTCAAATTATTGCATCCGTGAGTGACGATCAGACTACATGGTTGAATTGAATTGAAAAAAACATCAATTTTGAGAAACTAGAGACGCCTACACAGGATAAAAAGCTTTTAATTCAATGGAAAAATTGAATCGTTTTGTTGATAAAAAATAGAAGAAAGTGTATAATTTTAAAACTGTTATTTTCTTTTCAATACCAATGCGTCATCGACTGCGAATGTGTTCGAGTTTACTCTGAGCTCACATTGTTCGTCAATAAAGTCAAACATCATAAATAATGTCCTTCTGATCTATTTAAATTACCCAAAAGCACAGAAAAATATTTAACAAATAATTAGGTTTACTATCTATATTGTATCTTTATATTTCAGTTTGTATATTAACTGCAATATAAAATTAAGCAAACACTGTAAACAAGAAATCGAAACATCTTGTCCTGAACAATATAATGTATATACGTAAATGTAAAAAATATGTAGCTGTTATATTTATTTCGATGGTTTGTGTTGCGATTATGTACCTCAATTCAGCGGTATGTAGCGGCCTGCTATGGGCGAGGCTTTTTAGCAGGAACAGCACTATTTTTCCCTGTTCCCGATACGTGATTTCTTTAGTTTAGTTTCATGCCATTTTTGTTCGTACCTGCGCACTCTCGATGCCGTTTTTCCCTAACATAAAACCATGCCGTATTCCCAATAAACCAACAAATAACACTTTACCGGGATTAGGACCCCGTAAATGACCCAGCGAGGGACAGCGGACCCATTTGGAATTCCCTGCTCTCAAACAATGGAGCTACGATGGTCAGATACAAGCAACGCTGAGTACACGTGCATCCTTCTCGACAATCTACCATTAGACCACCCTTGTTCGGCCCGAGCAAGCGCGCGCCAATGAGAGACACGGCATCGCCTCGCGACACGAGGGGCACTCGCCAAGGTCCGCGCTTCCACATGACTATCTTAATAGTCAGGGACCTTAGTCCCTCCGAACCCAAGAAAATTATGTATATATTGCCAAATTGATTCCCATTCATTTCTACCTGGAAGATCGCTCCTTCTTCGTTCAAGTTGGTCAAAATAAATCTGAGTCCATCCTCATCAAGGCTGGCGTGCCACAGGGAGCGGTGCTAGCCCCTCTTCTTTTCATCATTTTTATTAATGATCTGCCTCACTCACCTAACACCTCATTAGCTCTCTTTGCCGATGATACGGCTATATTGGCGGCTTCTCTGAGTCATCTCCGCCTGGTTAAAATCCTTCAAGAACATCTTGATGCCATTAGCAAATTTCTCTCTGACTGGAAGTTAAAACTCAACGGCTCTAAAACTCAAGCCATTATCTTCACTAGAAGATGGAAACATCTTAAAAAAGGTCTTTCCAGCCTAATGGTCAACAACGAACCTATTCAATGGTCCAATCAAGTCAGATATCTGGGAGTTATCCTTGATGCCAAAATGAGGTGGGGACCTGCCATCCTCAATAGAAGAAAAAAGGCTACGGCTGCTCTAGCAGCTTCCACTGTTCTAATTGGACACAAGCCTAAATTGAAAACTCATCTCAAAATTCTCATATTCAAAACCTGCATCCGCACGGTCATGTCGTACGGAGTTCATTTCTGGCACATTGCTGCAAAGTCTCATCTAGCTACCCTGCAAAGATTACAAAACAAAACCATCAAGACGATTCTAAACCTGCCTTCGGACCACTCCACCACTGTGGAGATCCATTTACTTTCTGATCTCCCTATGCTTGACAAAGTATTCAGAGAACTAGTTGAAAACTACAAGCCAGAAGATCATACTAATCCGCTAGTAATGCCACCGTACTCTACACAAGGGAACTGCTGCCCTACACCCCCAGGGTTCGCTTTCCCATGGACCTGCCTCCTCCTGAGGCACCACCGGCTGCGGCCTCCAACGTGGGACCTTCGCCGGCACCTCCCACCCCGTGTGGGAGGGTTGCTCCAGCTGCTCGACCAGCTCGACGACCTTTAAGGTTCACCAACCAACTATTCTGTCTTTTTCAAGACATACGCAGGAAACCTCTCTTTCCAATTCTTCCCCCCCTCCACCCACTGTACACCGTATTACTTTCATTTATTGCACGTGTGCAAAGACCTTCTTCGCAAGTTTTTTGAAATTTTTCTTGCCCCTCTACTGCCATGATGACTCTAGTCAATACTAAACCCTTCTCTTTGACATACAGTTACCCCCCTCATGTTTAAAGAGTAGAGATCGCTAGATGGAATCTTTGGAAATCTGTGGAATCTTTCATTCCACTCCCATGTTCAAATTTCAGGCTAGTCCTGTTTAAAAAAAAAAAACCCCCAAGAAAATTGTGTATAAACCCGTCCAAAAAACGAATAAAGATCAGAGTTGAACTAACCAGCGAAGAATCAGAAACGAAGCATCGAGCAAACGGTTAACATCTTCGAAATGAAAATATCGTGCCGACCAAGCAACCTGTTAATTTAAACCAAGTTTTTATATTAAATAAACGCATAAAATCCAACGATTCAAATATCATTTCAACCGATCAGTTCGACTTTCGTTAATTCGAAAACGAACTAGAGCGATCGCGAAATCATCGTCGTGTCATCACTCAACAGTTTGTTAAAAGTGAAGGTAAACTTGTAGAATAGGTTCCTCCCCTCACATTTCAATGACCTTGTAAAATGTTATCAAGGTCACCATTCTGAACGTTTCCCTTTGATGTTTTTGCATAAAAACACGTATAAATATTGCATCTTCTCTTATAATGATTTTAGAAAGAATGACACGTATAAATGTTGCTTCTTTTCTTATAATGATTTTAGAAAGAGAGAATATAGAAACCAAAATTATGGTAAACTATTGTTAATAACTTTTTTGAAAATAAATTTTCCAATTGAACAAATATAATATAGTAATCTGCACGTGCAATAATTAGTAGACAGCGGATTTTATCCATTAATGACAAAAATGAGTAGATGTAATTTAAAACATACAAATACCAGAAGAATTTCAGAATATTGTTATATTATTTTCGACTTATTAAACATATTAAGCTAGAAAATAAATTTCTATTTCATTCCAGTTTGTTGCAATTCAGGTAGAACATTTTTATTTTGCATAAATACACAACTTGCTAAAACAACGGTCTGTTTTGACATCACTGTTAAATAACAATTGGTTGTTAAATAGAAACAACTGTCAAATAAGTCTGTCTGAAAACAGTAAAAATATTGAAGGAATTGATGATAATAAAAAGAGAATAAAATGATTAAGAATAGAAATAAATGTGTATATCTTATGTTTCACAATTAATACAGACAATTGTGATTGTTCATCAAAATCTGCGGATGTTTATGCAATTTTTAATTTTTGCAGACAATTTTCAAGCAAGTACGAACAAATGGCATCTTATTTTCAGTGGTAGTAGCCTTTATAGATTTGAAATAAGTAAAAATCGTATTAAATTTTGTGGAATTATATATATTCTATCATTTTTTTAACATTTTCAGAATCCATAAACGCATAAAGATCCTCAGTTTAGTGATATCAATTAGTTTTGGAAGGGATGAAAGTTGGTCAAGAGCAAAATCGATGTTATAACAGTTTTCAAGTCCTGCTTCATGGCTCTGTATTGTCTATCCTTGACTCAGCAGAGCACCATAAAACACATAGTGACTAAAAGGAACACATAAGACCGAAGAGTTATCGATTTCTGGTTAGTTCGGAGTACAGGAGTACGATATGATTCACAGCCGCCGCCGCCCCTCCCCCCTCCCTTCCTAGTTGGACAACAACCGCTATCTGCTTCCTTTACTTTTATAACCTGACCTTTTTTCGTTTCGACCCACGTTTTTATCTTCTACCTTTTACCTCTGTTCCATTCTTTACTGTCTTGCTATTTGCTTCCGTTTCTTCGATTCCTTGTTTTCTGCTTTTTAGACCGTCACGTATCATTTCTCTTTTACGTTAAATCTTTGTCTCATCTAGGTCATAATTCAACAAACAGATCACGTTTTAGAACATTTAGAAGCATTTCAACACGGAATATCCGATACTCGAAAAATTGCCTATATAGTAGGACCTCGATTAATCGGACCCCGATTATAAACAAATATGCGTTTAAATATGATTATATTATGAAGGGAAATAAATTTTCAAAAATAAAAAATTTATTTTGGAATATAATTTACATTGTAATTATTTCCCTTGGGTCTTTTGTATTTAAACTGTGGTAATTTCGTTAAAAACGATCGTACGGCAATAAATTTGGACTCATTTTGAAAATGGAAGCGCCTGGTTTCACAGAGAGTCCATCTTTCATTGTATTCTAACAAATATTTTTTCAAGATGCAGCGCCCGAGAAACTGAAGATATGATTTTTGTCGAAAATGCTATGCAGGTGTCTCACTTAAGTATGACCCCCAGAATATCTTCTTTAATTTTGACAAAGTAAACAATTTTATACGTGTAATGTGAATGGTATATGTGTAATGTGAATAGTTTTCTTTAAATCACATAAGGTGAAGTGGGGTAAGTGCGTACGAGTTTTTGCAAAGGTTAACTTTAAACGGTAAATATAGCTTTGAGGGGAGCAATCTCGGATCACCTTTACCTTGACATACAGGGTGGTCCACGCAACTTGCACACCTATAATAACTTCCAAAGTATGCGTTGCACGAAAAAGTTTTGTATACAGAAGTTGCATGGTCTGAAGGGATACATTATGTAGTGTATATATTTTTTTTACAGGTGAAAGCGTTTCGGAGATTTGAAGGTCGACTTTGTTTTTTTAAATGGAATACTATATTTTTTATGCCAAAATATGGAAGAATGTCGAATTCTGAGTATAAAAGTGTTGACCTTCAAATCTCCGAAACGCTTTCACCTGTAAAAAAAATATATACACTACATAATGTACCCCTTCAGACCATGCAACTTCTGTATACAAAACTTTTTCGTGCAACGCATACTTTGGAAGTTATTATAGGTGTGCAAGTTGCGTGGACCACCCTGTATATTGTCAAGGACGATATTCTGAACAACTTTTGTCTATACATCTATCCGTCGCTCGGACTTAGTTTCCGAGAAAATTGCAAAAAACTATTGCTAGTACTGAATTGAATTTTCCGTATTCGTGCACGCTTCGTGGCAATGTAAGGCTGCTCCGGCGCGACGTCAGTTTAGAATTTGAACTAGTAATGGAAAAATCATGCGATCAGAATTAGTTTGGATTAGGTGATGAAGGTGGGCGGAGAGGACCGGCCCGACCACGCATACGAAAATCCAGAAGTAGTGTGTCACTCTGGTTATACATATATAGGGTGAACTTAAAATAGTCAATAAGTACGCAAAATGATAATTTTAATTACATTTTTTAATTACATAGATTATTTAATGGATACACAGTGCTCATTATGTCAAAAAATGCATCAATGCGTTTGTCGAAATTATGCACTCTTCTAAATAAAAATTCTGCAATGTAGCTTATACAGGGTGTCCCAAAACGATAGCGACAGCCGGAAATGGGAGGTTCCTTGGGTCATTTGAAGCGACATTTTCCAAAGCAAAAATGGCGTCCGCGGCTTTGTTTAGGAGTTATTAACGAAAAACACGAACCAATCAGAGCGCGAGCTAGACGCCCGCTGCCTGGCGAGCGTTGGCGGTACGCCGCGATATCGCAACAAATAAGAGTTTCTGGAGTATCTCCGATTTCGATGAGCTTTGGATATTTCCCTTTAGACTTTTTGCCTATCGGCTTTAGTTTACGAGATATGTAATCGCGAGAAACTTTACTTGTAAATCCATGGAACCGATGTACTAGCTTTTGTTCGATTTTAATGAGCTTTGGATATGTTGTTAAGACCATTATTCTGAACAATATTTCTCGTTAGACTTTTTGCTTGTCGGCTTTAGTTTACGAGATATGTAATCTATCAAATAAACCTTTGTACAGCTCAAAATATGCTCGTATAAGGCTAAATAACCGAAGCCCGTGATTGCATTCAATTTCCCCATATTCGGTTCATGAAGACAGAGTCTAGAGCAAGTCTAGAGCCAATTTTAGTTCAGCTAGTTAGACGAGATGGCGCCTAGTCAGGACTGTCAACGTGGAATCATAACAACAAAACTATAAAGGGCTTGAATCCACTCGGATCTATTAATAGCAATAAAGATATTAATAAAGAATAGAAAAAAACGTGAAATCATAGCAAAACTGAAGTGTTAGGCTGATACATGTGTATGTTTATCATTGTTACCACAAAAAAAAACTTTTTTTTCTGCACAGAGGTTGGTAACACTGATAAATACCCAAAAATCAGAAAAGTCACTGGGTCCTTCCCCCTTAAACGAGGAAAACACCTTTATTCTTGGGCGCAATCTGTTGCGAATAGTTCGTACTAACCTTTATTATTACATTAATAAAAAATACATTAATAAAATTACATTAATAAAAACAAGGTAGACAAATTTAGCTCATATTATAATACAAATAACCAATTAACGCACTTGTCCCATTTCAAAAAAATGCATTCAAATAGAGTCGGGGACAATATTAAGTGGACATTCTTAAAAATCGTATACATTTTTTATAATTGGTCTAAAGAACTTGAATTTTTTTAGGATATTAGTTTGCTAAAGAATGAGTAAACAAAAATTTGTTTAGATTGCAATTGGTAGGAATCATACAAAATTTAATTAACGACGTTTTTTCAACTATTTTATCTGAGCATGTAACGATAATTTAAAAAATGCGTTTCGTAGATTTCGGTAACCTATTATGCATACTGAAAATTACATCGAAATCGGTTAATGTTGCAATGAGCTACAAACGTTTAAAGATGATCATTAGACTGCGGATCTTTATGCAAAATAAAAAATGTTTGCATTTGCAAATGATTGCAAGATACTTCGATTGAAAGTCGAAGATTTTCAGCCTAGTTAGGACATTTCGCCCTTACGTGATCATCTTTAAATGTTTTGTAGCTCATTACAATATTAACCGATTTCGATGCATATAAGTATGCATATAAGTTACCGAAATCTACAAAACGCATTTTTTAAATTATCGTTACAGGCTCAGATAAAAAAGTTGACAAAACATAATTTTCTAAATTTTGTATGATTCCTACAAATTGCAATCTAAACAAAAATTTTTGTTTACTCATTTTCTCTTTTGACCAATTTTAAAATAGTTATGCGATTTTTAAGAGTGTCCATTTAATAATGTTCCCGACTGTATATACTGTCACATGATCATCAATTGACCTTGACTTTGTTTTTATCAATTTATCACAATTTTTCGAGAATCGAAAATGTAATGTTTAAATCCTTTTGTGGATCCACTGTAGATGCGATATCGCGTACTTATATTAGACTGAAATACAGGGTGTACCAAATGAAGTGTTACAAGCTGTTTTTTCAGAACCTAATAAAAATATCGACTTCATTTTTCTTTTTTAAATTAATTTCACTTAACTTTTAAATTTTAAGACAGTCAAGTTAGATGAAATATCTTGTATAATATCATATACATATGAATCGGTTGAAGATACTATTACACAACTTAGTTAATTGATTAATTCGGTTCGACATTTTATGTAGAATAATTATATATTTGAACAAATTATTCGAGAAGAGTTCATTTGAATTAAACTTAAAATAAAAAAATTCTTTTGTCATGTTATTTAGCAAATAAAATTAATGACGTATTTGAACTAATTTATTATCTCAAATAGTAATTTGTTATCTTATTTCAAATAAAATGTGTCCAAGCTTGATGCAGTACCATTGTTCCAAGATATATTAGAATTTACTTTAGCGTGCGCTTCCTATTAAAGCGTGCTATAAATGAATGGAGATCCACGATGTTCCGAGATTTACGAAGATTTACTACATACAGGGTTTAGTAGATTATTTGACATGCGCTCGGAAAAAGAAATTGATATAGACAGCAGAGCTCAGACAATAAATAATCAATCAACGTTAGTCTATTCTAGCTGTACAAATGAATACCATTCAAAATTGGGTTCTGTCATTTATAATTAACAAAATCAAATAAAAATTTCATCCTTTAGTGAGAAGAAATATGAGAGACAACAATGGTGTAATAAAGTATTCTAAGCTGCAGCACGAGATTTTATACAGCGCACAGTAGACCAAGAGCTCCGTTTTTGTGACCAAAACTATTGATGAATTCGTATCAATACCAGTTAGAATATTATGAACTAAAAAATATATGTTGACATTTAAAAAATTGAGGTGACCTTCATTTTTTATAAACAAAATTTTTTCTCTAAATTTTTTATATTGAAAATAGTTTGTAGAAAAGTGAATACTGATCAACTTTTGTTCGAAATATTTTTTTGTCAGATCATCAAAAATATTTGAAAAATTTTGTTAACAATGCTCTCAATACTCCGGATACACGGCTTTTATGAGCAAAATTAAAAATACGTTCATATTGAATTAAAATGCATTTAGTATACCTAATATAGCTAAAATATTACAAGAAATAATATTATACTGAATATTCTGGTTCTAGTTCTATGTCGTCCAAAAGTGAAGATATGTGTGTATAGTGTTGTGAAGTATTGTCGAATATCTTGTGCGTCTAGTTCTTAAAATCAGTATAAAAAATATATAAAAAAACCTTTTAAAAACCACGCTTATATTAAAATGCACTAAAAAGGAGAAAATAATTTTTATAGACATTAATAACTATAAATAAAAGCGTGAAGCGCTGATCTATATTGACGTAATCTTCGTGGGCGCTCCACGTTTTTATTTATAGTCACTGATCTATAAAAATTATTTTCTCCTTTTTAGTGCATTTTAATATAAGCGTGGTTTTTAAAAGGTTTTTTTTATATATTTTTTATTTTCTACTTTTTAGTCTTTACATATGAGGGGATGACTCCGAGAGACGACATCTCTTGATGTAGCCCGGAATGGGACTGAGCTCCTTCGGTGCGAAGTAGGTTAGTGGAGTGGGGAGGAGTCGGAGTGAGAACGCTTAATGGAGTAGGGAGCGCCTGGCGCGCGGAGTGGGGATCGCTGAACGCGATGACTCACTACTGTGTGTCGCGCGGCGAGGTGTGACGGTTAATATTAAAATTTTTTTTTTCTCCTAGACGCACAGTTTTTTTTTAAATTTGTTTTTTAATATTGCATTGTCACCCAGTTCTGAGCTATATTTAAAGTTTCAAGTCTCTAGCTCATCGGAAGTGGTTTAAAATTCGATTTCAAGATTTGACGCATACAACAACGACAACATCGACAACGACAACAACTCGGCAAGCTAATATAAGCGTGGTAACGTGGTAATAAAAATGAAACGTGCAGGCATTAGCAGCTTATTGTTAAACCTATATATTCTCTTTTTTTTTTTTGGTTGCGTGTTTAAGATCACATGCACCTAACTTCGGTTATTAGTGATCCCTGTGGGTGTGTCGATGGTTTGGCACGTGTCTATATCAGGTGGTATAACCCGATATCTTTCAGGAAGTTTAGTACTTTTTTATATTCTCTTTCTTTAATGACTAAATTTTCATAGAAAATAATCCTCATGTTAAGCATATGTAAGCATTTTTTTTAAAACCTTTCAAAAAGTTTAAATTGTTTAAAGTTTGCACTGTTTGTATATGGATTAAAAAATGCTAAAAACTGGATTATATACTTGAAGCGCACCTCCTAACACATATGATTCCCTTGTCATGTTGAGTAATAGTAAACTATAATTTTCATTTTCAATCTCAAATAAGATATAGAGCCGCTGCGTAATTATTTCGAACGTGTTAACAAAACGGTGGAAAGTTGATACAGATGTAGGTTGATACAATTATCCGGACACTGTGTGTAGTACAATTATGGCTAGATTTTTGGAGTTTGTTTTTGTTAGTAATTGTTCTTTATGATGGAATTTATTGTTATTCAATCTACAAAATGTACAATGGTACAAATGATACAAATGTAAATTTACAGATGTAAAACCACCATTAAAATCCGTTTGCTGGCATTCCAAATTGGTATGGAACACGTTCAATTTTACATTGAATTTTATGATTTTGTCTTTAAAATGCTGTATCTCATCACAGAATCATTTTTAATGAATAATATTTTGGATTTGTGAGTTTTAACCCTTTGCACTCCTTTGTTGAGTGTGACTCGACATCAGGGAAAGAAAAATGTAGATAGAAAGGGTCTTATATGTATTTGGTTCTTCCTTTACTTATACGGGGTGTCTCAAAATTCCTTCAACATTCAAAGGAAAATGTCGCTTCAAATGATCTCAGGAACCTCCCATTTTTTTCCGGGTATTGAAGGAATTTTGAGATACCCTGTATTTTTTAGTTAAAAACAAATATAAGTTCCATAAATATAAATTACAACAAAGTTTGAGAGCTATACATATGTAATATAATTAGTAAACAAAATTGTTGAAAATAAGTTTGTTGGCAACAAATATGAAAAATAATTCGGAGTGCTAAAGGTTAAACAGTTATCAGTTTATAGGGGAAAAAATTATTTCAATACATTAAACTTGAAAAATTGACTTTTGGCCACAAAAAGAGGGCTCCTGGTCTACTGTGCAGCGCAGATACCCGTATTTAACGTCGTTAAATGATTTTATCGCATTAATTAGACCTGCGAGTTTCTAAAAAAAATCGTTTAATCGCTGGCAGTGATTTAATTAATTTATCTCTAGATTACTATATAGATTACTATCTCCTCTCCGATTTCAATGACCTTGAAATATGTTGTCAAGGTTATCATTCCGAACAACATTTGCCTTTAAAGTTTTTAGCGATCGACTTTAATCTACGCGATATTCGCAAAAAATTTGACTTGCAAATGCATGGATTAGGTGTGGATTAGGTTTGCGTTAGGTCTGGAGGTTTAAAGACCTAATTTTTTTCTAATATCTCGTAAATTAAATCCGATCGTCAAGAACTTTAAAGGGAAATGTTGTTCAGAATGGTGACCTTGAGAACATATTTCAGAGTCATCGAAATCGGAGAAGAGACAGCAAATCGAAAAGTTCACCCAAAAATTGTTTAATAGTATGAGCTTTCTCAGGACACTGCGAAAGGATACAAGATATAAAGAATTAATATTTTAGTAATTATTACTTGTTCGTGAATAATAAAAATGAAAAAGAAAAGTCAATTCTCTTATTTGAACGTCTACATATAGTGACTCCTACAAATATTCGGACACTCTTAAAAACACGATAACTTTTTAAAGATCGGACCATACAATTTTTAACGATTTTGAAAAAAAATTTTTGAAAAAAATTGCAAGTTGTCGGAATTGCAGAGGAAATACCAAAAGCTATATTTTGCGACTCTTTAATGTGGACTTATGTATATGGAGAATTCGGAAAACACGTTTCGTAGATCTGTATCAATGAAACATGTTCTGAAAATTTCGTCAAAATCGGTCGACGCGACGCGACGTTGCAAAGGGGAGCGTCTACTCCAGCAGACGACAGTCGCGCGTGACTGTGTGTGAGTGCACACACCGCTAGACACGTATACGTACGCGAAGATGGCAAAGGTCCGGGATTCCGCTTCTGATTTCTGAATAATGCAAAAACGGGACTTCTTAGTAGTCAAAATCGCTAGATCAAGAGAAAGATCAATCTAGGGTGCGATTTGCCTCAAAAGTCCTACTTTTACGTTTACGACGCGTAATTCTCATTATTCGGCAGCATATCGACAGCCATGATAGGCGGCAGCACTGTCGCCTGTCACATTGCTTCTCGCGGCTCCGCGACATGCTGCCGAATAATGAGAATTACGCGTCGTAAACGTAAAAGTAGGACTTTTGAGGCAAATCGCACCCTAGATTGATCTTTCATCTAGCGATTCTGACTACTAAGAAATCCCGTCTTTGCATTATTGAGAAATCAGAAGCGGAATCCCGGACCCTTGCAATCCTCGCGTACGTATACGTGGTCTAGCGGTGTGTGCACTCACACACAGTCACACTGTCGTCTGCTGGAGTAGACGCTCCCCTTGCGGATTTTCACGATTTTCGGCCTCTAACTGCAATAAATCTAAGGATTCTCACATCTTCCAATGCCAGTCGTTTCTTCCTTCGCATCAACCGATTTCGATGAAACTTTCACAGTGCATATAATTGACACAGATCTACAAAACACATTTTTTAAATTTTCAATATACTAATAATCAATATTAAAAAAGCTGGTAAATATTACGTTTAGGGAGGTACCTCGGATGACTTTGACCTTGGAATATGTTGGAAAGGTCACCTTTCTGAGTAACCCCCTATCGGTTTTTTGAATATTAATGTCACTATATCCAAAGTAAATACCACTCGATAAAGTGTATAATTATACTGCAGGTTTTATGCATTTATGGCAATACTGAGTGGGTGCAATTTAAATAAATGTACCGGAAGTTCGGGCGAATATTAGTGTAACGAAATGAGAATGCAGATACAAATGTATGTATTATATGCATAGTACGTCCGCGTATTTACCCTCGACAGCGTTGACTTATGGTGGTCACGTAGCTAAGCCGTCCCGTACGAATGAAATTAACGGTCAATTATATTCTCCGAGATAATTAATCTACTTATATCCTTCACGCGTGACCGAAGCAGAAAATGTGGTTGGCGCTAGGAGAATAAACGGGAGAAATATCCCCGCCGAATGTCGTGCACAGGAGTACGCGAGCGTAAAAGTTCGCGGGCAAATTTACGGCACTTTGTCGGTGAAGTAGTAACGACTAGTTGTTATCATAACTTTACCGCTTTACTTTTGCGAACGGCAAGGAAAAAAAGTATTGAATTCCAAAACGACTGTTTTATTTGCAACGTCACAATACATGGTCATTAAACTAAATATTTCGAAGGCCCAGTAATTTTATTCGTAGACACTTTATCAGCAACGCTGAACAACTTTTCATAAAGTCATTATTTCATTCTCAGTCCATTTATAAAGAATGTCATTCTTTTGTCATCTACGGTTTTAAAAAAAATGTTCGAATAATAACTGTTTAGTCTGTTTATACGTCTCATATACTTATTAGAAATGTATTATAAGTAAATAAAACATTTTAATATTAACATATTAATTGCGCCGTCGCACAGTGTGATATTTCGATTATTTAGGGTAGTCGGCAAATTCATTAGTTAACAGAGCCAAATATCAGCAGTACGACGATTTAGATTTCTTTCGAGAGGCAAATTTCTTTATAAGAACCCCGTTTTTTGATGTCGGTTAAACCTAGGTACACTGAGTAAAACTAGACATCATACTTTATAATAATCTTATTTATTGATAAATAGACTGCGGATCTTTATGCATTTGTAGCAAAATTGAATAGATGAAATTCAAAATTGTTGGAAAATTCAATTCAATCATCAATTTTTTCGAAAACCGTTTGTTTTACGAAAAAAAATAATACAACATAAAAGACGCAGCTTGTCCAGATCTACAGGACAACATACAGTTTAGCATACTTTTCGACGCGATAAATAGTTTAGAAGATATTCGAGAAAAACGATTTTATGAGCATTAAATTAATTATTTTAATATTTTATCCATTTGTGGGGCACGATTTCCCGTTATCTGATCGAGCTCAAACCTTGCACAGATTTTTTGAATTATTTGGAATAACCCTGGGGGGTGTCATGAAAGAAATTCAAAAGTCGAAGAGCCACTTAGGGGACACACTATTCTTTAAGCAGGTATAGAAATTAATTTTTAAAGTGACGTATTTGAATAAAATAAATTTTATTAAGTTGTTTAAGATGCAAACGGATTAAAGTAGCTATTACTATGAGAGATTTTAACCTTTCACTTCCAAATTAAGTATTTTGATTCTGTGCAATTTTTCAGCATTTATACAATGGCACACAAGTCAACGTGTTAAATTACAAATTGTACTTAACCTAACACAACTAATCAATGAGACAGTATATTGTATATTTAATTGCGTTACATATAAAATGGCAAATAAAAATGTGAAATCATGTAAATCTTGTGAAGCATTCAGTACTTTGAAACCAATTTTATTATGGTGAAAGAGTTTACTATTGATAAACGTATACAAGTGAATATTATAATTAATTAACTCTCGTCTTTTCGTTTAAAATTGTCTTCTCTATTTTAACCGTCAAACGACCACAAAAAAGCAACGTAAAAGACCGCCGTCAAACGGACTCGGATATAAAAAATGGTTGGAAAAAAGAAGTATTTCATTTTTTTGTTACATTTTCATTAAAAATAATTTATTAATTCAGTTTATACATTTTCTACATAGTATTGATTTTTTTAATGCTCTGAGGAATAAAAGGAAATCAAATCATATTCCATATTTCACTTTTACGTAAGCTTTATTAACAACTGAAGTGTTTGGTCTTACTTCTCTTCGTAATTACTTCGTCATTACGTCTGGTCGTTTGAGGGTTAATAGGCACTTTACGATTATCTACAGCGAGAATAAAAGTCACAACGGAACTTTTGCGTTTTTATCCACTCGGTGCTGAGAGTTGGGTCAACAAATATAATGTAATAACGCTATCGCAACAACTTCTGGCAGAGAAACATTTTTCTCGTTTACATGCAGATCTAATCTTCGTTTCTGCGAGCATCCCTTGGTCAACTTATATTTCTCCTTTTTTTCCATCGGCATACATACGCATATCGGCGGATCCAAAACTGCCGAAAACAATTTGCCATGCAAACAGAAATTCAATTACATTGGGAGCAAGAGAATAGAATCAGAAAACCGTTACCTGCAGGTAGGTTACCTGCAGGACGGTCTGACTAAAATTCGTTATCAATTACTACGACTGGGCTTCAAAACAGTTTCACAATAACGTACGTGACATGACTTCACTGCGGGCGACCACGTTTTTCCTTACCCTCCTAAATCTCAAAATCCTGAATCTGACAGTTTACATGGCGCTGTCACAGTAATCGTAACGCATACGAGCAGCCAGAAAGCTGATTCTTTACGGAAAAAGCATAATGAAATTACAGAATACAGTCTTTTCACACGAAACTTTAAACCTGGAAGAAAAGCTATTCAAAATGCATCAAATAAACATGCATTAAAGGTTACATCGAATTTAATGAAATTCTAAATAGTTTCATTCTATGCACACATTTGCATTAGTAATCTTAAGAAATTATAGTTTGGAGATTATCATAAACCACACACTTTAGAGCTTTTTTAACACTAGGTTTACGGAGCTCTAGAAATAACTATTTCACATTATTGTATAAACATAACAAGAATGTGTCTATCCAAATTTTTGGTCATTTCTCCAATAATGTATTCCAAAAGAAATAAATTTGGTAAATAATTCCTCAGGGAACATCTTTACAATCTCAATAATCGCACATTAAGAATATTAGAAGCCGTCATTTTGACGGGTCCCGTAAACTTAGTGTTAATCCATATGTAGCCAATCAAAATCCAACAAAAATCCAAATTTTAAGGTTAGGAATCCACTGATTCAAAAGTTGTGCGTGTTTAAAGTTCAGCGAATTTAAGCGTTTTTGACCGGTAAGGGCGCACAGTGGTCCGGATCGAAAAATTCAGGGACATTCGACCAAAAAGTCGGCTTTTCGAAATTGAAAACTAATGAATTTGTATTGCTTTGTAAGGGTCTATGGATCTCGAAAATGAAGAAATTAATGAAATTGAATAAATATTTTAGTTACTATGATCATTTAAATTTGAGCGTATAGAAAGTAGCATATTTCGCCAAGCAAAATTGTTTAAGTTCTTTCCGATGTCCTCATCGTTTCGTCCCATATTTTCTCTTAGTATTTTTTCTATGATATAGAGCATCCCTTCCCGATAAGAAATCATATATTTTTTTAGTAATAACTAATAATAATATATTTAAAAAATAATGCTGAATGATACATGGCAGATTAAAAAAATGTTCCATATTTGTCAAAGGATATCTTTTTTGTCTCAAAACATCCCAGGCTCTAACAAGAGGAATATTTTCAGTAAACCTTCTTTTAAATAACCGTACAAGAATCATTTCCTACTTCGAGTCACTTTACAATTTATAGTTGTTTAAAGCTGACAATGTTGCGGCGAGTTTGGAAGAGGCTCAAGAAACAAGACATAAAGATTTTTAAAAAATTAAGACCAAAAATACTCGGAAAATTTCTAGAATCGCTACAAATGAAGATACATTTCACAAATTGTTATTAACATCGGACCCACATATTTCATCCACGAGAATAAGATCTTACAAGAAGAAAATCAAACAATTAAGTCCAGAGGCTGCAGAATTATTAAAAAAATAAAGAAAACAAAAGCCGCTTGTACCTACTTCTTCAAGAACAAAATGGTAAGATTAATTAGTATATATAAATAAAATATTAATATTACTTTTGCTCGCA
>CM052258.1:813070-838896 GCA_028455795.1 Lasioglossum marginatum | reverse complement strand
AAAATATAGGAACATTTATTCCAGTGATGTACAGAAAGAAGAAAAACAGTTATCAATTGTGAAAGCTCTATCCCTATTTGTTGAAGCAAGACTATCGAGAGAACAATATTTATATATAATATAAATACATAATTTTATATATATATATATTTATACATAATTGCCGCTTTAGCAGTGAGTTTTATAAAAATTACCTACAGCATCAAAAAGTAGAAGATTTACGCTTTAAAATCGTGGATGTTTCATCAATTTCGGATTATTCTCGGCAAAGTTATGCGAATTTGAAGATTGAGCGAATTTTTAAATTAGCTCTGTCCGGCTTTTCAGTGCAAATGCCCCACTGTGCGACGGTGCATCAGAGTGGGGGGCCCAGCCGGAGGCAGTGTTCCGATCAGAGCCAACTTTTCTCGCGCATGCGCGGCGATTTCAGCCTCAGTAACATAAGCTTCTCGATAAAATGGGGTACCTTGAGCACCCCGCAGACTTTTAAAAAATTAGTACTATATACATATGACAATATTAACAATAACTTACCTCTCGTTCCGCGTCACGTCTCTCGTCTATGACTATCTCTCGTCCCGCCAATAATACCGGTACACTCCCGCCAATATAACTGCCTCAGGGCTCTGGCCGCTCTGCTACCTCATTATAGATACGTTACTGTTTTGGCCGCGCATGCGCGAGAAAAGTTGGCTCTGATCGGAACACTGACCTCGACAGCGTATCGTGGCCGCGGATTTAAAGGACTGAGCGTAAGGTAGGCTTCTGGGTGAGAGGGGGTTCCAAGCGGGGAGGGATGGTCGCGGTGCGGCCATGTTACGTCGAACAACAAGTGTTGTCATCTATATAACGTAGCGGGAACATTTAAGTCATTTTCATTGTTTTTTCCAATTCTTCTTGTCGATAACTCTTCGCCGATGATCTATTTGTGCATCCATCCACAATACACACTGGTATTTTTATAAATTAATGTGTATCAACGCGCAGAAAACACAAAGCCACGACGATTCACCAATTTTACCGCACGTGTACCGGGCACAAAATGGTCCTGGCGTACCGGCCGTACCGTGATCGCGTGTTTTCTACAGATCACGTGCTACAGACGCTACACTAGTATTTAAAGTCGCCTATAGAGCGCACCACATATTGTTCGAAGAAAGATGGCGATGGAATATGGCGACCCCTTCCGTCTTTTCTTACGCCCCCGCAGCCTTATGCTCCGTCCTTTAAGTCCGTGGTCGTGTCAGGGAACGGAGAGAAATCTCGGCAGCTTACCGTGACGGAGAAGATTCGGTCGGACCGAGAAAGGGAATCGGCGGAAAAGGTATTCATAGGTGGACGCCTAGGCGCAGAACGAGAGCGAGCCGCTGTCCGCTCATCCGCTCTGGCTTTTATAGCCCTCGGTTGGCGACGAGGCGAAGTGGTGCGGAAAGGTGTTCGGCGGAAGTTCCGGTGACGTCGCGTATCCGTTACGTGGGAATTTCGTTTCCGGTTCCCGCCGAATACAGTTTTTGGGCACGTCTACCACGCGGTGCAATCGGTATCTTTGCGGCGGCGGGGGAATCCGGCGCCTATGCTACGCGACGACACGGTTCGGCTGAGCTCGGTCTCGTTCGGTAAACTTCGGCAATCGGCTAGCTAGTGACAGACCTGCTCGGTACAGGTCTGTTACATGTTAAAAATTTTCCGTTGCCCGAAGACGTTTTAATCACATTTTACTTCTATGTGAAAGTCTCTTAAAATTAATTATTTCACAAATATGCATTTGAATTTAAAAGGAAAAATCGATTTAATATTGAGTTAATTGAGTACATATAATGTGAATTTTATTGAGTTGGAAGGACTCTATGAAAGTAATTCATCGAAAAGCCGTGCTTTTCAAACCGTTTATAAACCATCACCATCGTATCTCATAAAGTGGCAGAGTGCGTCAAAGACTTCGATCCATCTTGAGAGTCGTTCGCGTCTGAACAGAACCGGTAGTACTTTCTCGTGTCTACCTACTTCTATTACTAGGACACTAAAACAGACTGATAAAGTTGGGTGTTCAATACATTTGGCGATGTATTTCAAAAATAAACTTATGAATATACAGGGTGTTTCATTTTAATCAATAAATGCGATTATCTCATTATTTGAGAAAATATTTCATATGAAGCTTTTTCTGTTTCGAGGGGGATGTAATCTAGTGTCGCTATTTTGTTTGTAAGTTTACGCAAGTAATAATTTTTTTAAAGTAAAGATTAGGCACAATCTTAGCATAACCTAGCACAATATAGAAAATTGAAGAAAATGAAAAGTGGTGTAACTTTCGTAGAGTTACCGAAAGAAAGGTAAATGTTCGTATGGATTTTTACTATTTATTCACTGCTTCTATAGAAATATAAGTACGCGACAGAGATTGGGACTGGTTGCTAGGAAGAATGAGTCTCACCTCGCTTGACTTGGTATTTATATCCTTCGGAAATAAGGATATAAATCGGAAAAGGTAACGCCTTTTCCGAAGGTGCGGGAGTGGGGTTTGTTTATCTCTAAAACCCCTTGTTTGGCGGAGGGAGAGAACTCCCGTAGCCGGGAAGTCCCGGTTCATGGCTGGCGATGCTTTTGGCGGCCAGGTTTGTTACACGCTTTAAAACGATTAAATAGTAAACTCATTTTTTGGGCCTTGCAGATGCCGGGAAAGGTTTTATGGTCTAGTCCTTGGCATCTGTCCTTGGGACAGTTCTAGTGGTTATTACGGTCGTATCCAATTGTTTGTCTTATTTTTTATATATACTATAGTTTTAATATTCGAGCACAATGTAGCACAAAGTTAACAGAACTGTTGAAATTATTAAATTCAACAAGTGGGTGGCTAACTTCTAGGAGGCGATTTTATACATATATAGCTAGACAGCGGATCTTTATACAAAATAAAAATTTTCCAGCTAAATTGCAACGAACTGGAGTGGAATAGAAATTTATTTTCTTTCTTAATATGTTCAACATGGTGAAAATAGTGTGAGAGTATTTTCTAATTTTTCCAATGAGTTTACTCTTTCAAATTACACGTATTCATTTTTGCCATAAATGCATAAAATCCGCTGTCTATTATAGCAAAATGAATAAATGAAATATGAAACTGTAAATACGTTAGAAGAATTTAAGAACATTGTTATACTGTTAACGATTATATTGTTGAGATTATTATTATATTCTGTTGCCTTTAATTGACTTACACCATTTTGCGTAAAGATCGGCAGTCTAATCATAAATAAGCGCATACCTAAAATATAGTTATGTGTAGTGTGATGAGTGTTATTATTCCAATATTCTCACCAGGAATAGTATAATACTTTGAATTTATGAGAGGATAGGTATTAAAGACTTCTCATTGTTCGAGATATGTTCCGTTGGGACCGAAATGAACGGGATCCTCGATGAGGGTGAGCAACCATTGTGAAATGATAAGTGTTAGTCATGCAGGCATCTTGTTGGTTAGCAGTGTTTCAGGTGTTCCGTGACCGGTCTTCAACTGCTTTACAACTCAATTCCAACACGAATGTGCGACTGATGCGACATATCAAACACGTGCATCACCTGTTTTACTGCATCCGTTGCCGGTCGCGTTACGGACACCATAAAAGATTCTTGGTGGATGGAGCATAATACCGCCTAACGTCGTGCAACACCGGGGAATAGCAACTTAGGCGATGCCAAGCCCACGCTTGTATTGTATATGTGCAGTGGTGCGTTTATACATATTTAAAGTCCGGCATCCTCCAGGAATTTTTATAGACAAATTGCGTGCGCCGATACACGTAACTGCCATTGTATTTTCACCAGGACTACGTGTATCTTTTTGAAAATGGAACACCCTAGTTTCCATAAAGCTTGACTCCATACCACTTTGTGTTCTCATCATGATGAGTCGAACGAAAATGTATACGAAGCTAAAGTGGTTGGAAAATGTTCTTCATGAAGGAGGTAGTGGCTTTAACCCTTTGTACTCGGTGCTATTTTAACTTGAAAATTAAACATTGGTAATTATTTACATTAGGGGCTTCCTCACCGATTTTGATGACGTTGAAATATGTTGTCAAGGTCATCATTCTGAACAATTTTTTCCTATACATATTACCGCCGCTCAGCTTTAGTTTCCGAGATTCGCAAAAAAGTTTCAACATCTCAAAAAGTGATCGGAGTTGGTCTGGGTTAGATTTGAAATTGTGGCCGCCGATAACGCGGCCACGGTCACAACTTAAAACGACTTCAATCAGTTGAGACCCACTGTCCTGTCTGTTTATGTTTACGAACTGAAATGTGAAATGAATCGTGTCGAACGCGAACTCATTTCATTATCTGTGTTAGCATACAGAGTATTAAGCATGAAACTATACGACTTCTTGGATATCTGCAACAATCAAGAAAAGTTGATGGATTTTTTAATTAACAGTAAAGTGATTCATGGCACGATGAATTGTATCAAGTGCAACGATATAAAATATACACCACTTCAAATAGAAACGTCTATTGTATTGAGGGTCTCCCAAATTCCATCCCTGCTAAGACCTACCGAGACCTACTCCGATCACTTTTCGAGATGTTGAAACTTTTTTGCGAATATCTCGGAAACTAAAGCTGAGCGGCGGTAACGTGTATAGAAAAAAGTTGTTCAGAATGATGACCTTGACAACATATTTCAAAGTCATCAAAATCGGTGAGGAAGCCCCTAATGTAAATATTTACCTAAACATTTTTTCCGACCTAGAATAATTTCATTCTATATTAATTGTTTTCTTTGTACGAATATGAAATTGATATAATATCTCATACAATATTTACATGTTTAGTAATTGATTAGATACTAACATATTTAATGTAAACAATATTTTGAGTAATGGTACAGCAATTTTTAGTGGTGATTCTCTCTGTATCTGAGTCACCACCCGAGTGATAAGGGTTAACTTTTCGTTTGCTAAACTACTTGACTAAATATGTTTCAGAACCCTGCAACTTCAAGACTTTTTTAAATGTGTTTTACGCCGTAACAAGCTTCTGTCCATTAGCAGTGGCTCCGACCAATTATTTATAATACTTATGTTTCCTCCTATGGTGGTTATTGGTTATACTCCATTGTAAATTTTAGTTTTCTTTAAGAATGTACGTGTAGCTTTCGCGCGGTGTTTGACGTCAAGACTAAGGGGCGGTTTTGTGTTATATAGGGCGACCCAAAAATGTTGCACTTGCTTGATTCCAGGAGTGATTCCTGAGCTTCTTTCAACTAACTTTTTCGTTCGCGGAAATGTTCTCCGCGGCTTTATCAACGAGTTATTAACACTAGAACTACCAACAGTTAAGACGAAGCTACAGTGAGCCACGAGAGTATTTGAACGCACTTTAAAACAGTATAACTTTTTTATAACTGTACCAAATGATCTGATGTTTCGTAAGCAATTAGAAGCACTGGTTTACTAAATGATCTGCAAAAACGATTTTCCAAAAATTACAATTTACAAGGTTGCATGCGAAAATAAAAAAAGCATTCTTTTAAACTTTTATATTTGAGCCCTTAATGAAAATTTAAAATATATGTTTTGTAGATCTATGTTAGTTATACACATGCTGAAAATTTCATCAAAATCGATTAACATACCGAAGAGCTACAAGTGGTTAAATGTGGTGAATATCATAGTTTTTCATAACTTTTGGCCAGTTTCTGCTTAAAATCCACAGATTCTTACATCTTTCGATGCGTGTCGTTTTTTTTTCTACGTCAACCGATTTCGATGAAATTTTCAGCATGTGTGTAACTAACATACATCTACAAAACGCATATTTTCAATTTTCATTACGGGCTCTAATAAAAAAGTTATAAATGGCCTTTTTTACTTTCTCATGAAATTCTTTGCAATTGTAATTTTTTCGAAATCTTCTTTGCATGTCATTTGGTAAATCAATTATTCTAATTGTTCAAAAAAAGTCAGGTCATTTAGTCCAATCATAAGAAAGTTATACTGTTTTAAAGTGCGTTCAAATACTTTCGTGGTTCATTGTATTTTTACGAAAACGAGTCCCAATGACTGGTCTTTAAAAAATACGTAATAATAGAATAATTTTATACTTATTGATTTATTACTATCTTGCAAAAGGAATATGGGGCCGAACATGGCTTTGAAAATATTATGTAGTCGTAATCTTCCAGCACACAGTAGACCCTTCTTTTATTTTTCCCCAACTGGTTCTTCTATACTTTCATACAAGGCAAGCATGTCTTCTTTTACGAAAATTCAAGATATTTTCTAATTCATTTTCCGAGAATTCCTAAACATTTTCTTTGCCTATAACGTCATTATCACTATACAGGGTGTCCCGAATTTAAATGGCAAAACTTCAGGAGCGTGTAGGGGACCGAAAAACTAAGACATCGAACAATAGCAGTATAGAATTTGTTTGGATTCCGTCCCATTCAGGCATTGTTGGAAATGATGAAGCTGATGTCTTAGATAAGTTGGCAACGTTAGAACCAGCTGAGAAGCGTATTGTCATTCCCTTCTCTGATTTACGGGAATCTTGTAAACTTAGATGTAGACAAAGTACTAGAGATTTCACAATGCAGCAGGGTCAGTTTAAAGGCAAGGAATACTTTCAGTATTATGTTGGAGACGGGGTTGCACCATGGTTCTCGGGCAGAGGATTATCACGAAAATTTATTGTTACATAGATAGTCGTTTTTATCCATCGCGTAATCGCGATAATTCCAATCTGTTAGCTGTCAAATTTTTATTTTGACGTCTGCTGGTTTTTGTGCTAGCACCGAGATGTATAGACGTGTTGCTTATATTAGATACGGACATCGTGTGTAAAAATCAATTTCCAAAACTTTTACTCATTTTTTTAAAAACATTATTTTGTTGAGTGAATCAATTGAAAAAGGTGAGCGTGATGCATTTTCATTTAGTGTTTTTCTTACATTTTACCATGAAATATTGAGTTTTACGCATATTATTACGCATATTACGACAAACACAATTTTTTTTCTGTCACATTCGGAATGGCATCATGGTTAGGTTATGAGACACCATAGTGGTTGGGTTGTGAAACACTAGTTTTTTGTACTAGAAACGAACTAGAACTGTCACATATCGTTGTTTGTGTTAGAATTAAGTGTTTATTTGTCATTTAACGTTTGTTTTGGTTTATTTTTTGAATTTATAGTCATGTCAACTCCAAGAAAATCGCCCGCAAACAAAGAAATTAATTTTAATGCCGTGCTTAGTGCCGTTAAAGATCACTTGCTGGAGAAGAAAGGCATAAGAAAGGCTGCCAAAGAATATGGCGTTGATAAGAACACGTTACAACGTTATGCGAAGAAAGTTGACAGCAATCAATTTTTTGCCATCCTTTTTAACTTCTTTGGCCACTTAATGTCTTTAAAATAAATAAAAATTCATTTTTGCTTAAAGTTACATGGGTTTTACTTTATATTTTACCACTTTTAGTTGATTTTTTCGAGTGTCTCACAACCCAATCACTTTTTTCCGGAAGCCAAAAAACATGTTTTCGGAAAATTGGCCATAAAATTTTACTTGTTGATCAAATCACTAAACATTTGCGTATAAAAGTTGCGTATTTCTTTCATCTTTCCAACGGTATATAAAACTCTTTGATATCTTCATCAAGCAAAAAGTTACAGCCCAAAAACAAAACCCGTCTCACAACCCAACCACCTCCCTTATACAGGGTGGTCATTTTATCTGAAGTCATTGAAATATCTCGAGAACTATGCATCGGATCAAAACAAGTGGGTAATGAAAGTTGTTCGTCGCGAAGGGGGATATCCAATGATACCAAACTCGACCCCCCACCGCCACCCCCTGGGGGTGGGGGTGGGGAAGATAAAAAACTTAAATGGGAACCCCCATTTTTCATTGCAGATTTGGATTCTCCAGAAAAAAATACACAAATTTGACCTAGGAGTTTTTGCATTTTGGTTCACAGATGGCGTTGTAATGGACAAAAATCAAAATGGGTAAAAAATCGTTGAAAATTGGGGATATCTCGAAAAATACACATCAGATCAGAAAAATAAAAGTAGACGTATTTGATATTTTTAAAAATGCTATTCAATAACACCATAATTGACCCCCCACTCCCACCTCCTGAGGGTGGGAGAGGGAATTATTTCAAAATCTTCCAAATTATTGGTGCAAAATTGCCATCCAACGGGCAAATCTTAAAACTGATATTTCACAGTTTGCGCAAGGTGAAATTGAGTCTTCGCGCTAGTACTCACTTAGTTATCAAGGAAGTTTAAGTGTTTTGGGAGAAAGCCCGATTTTCCATGAAGCATTCACAGCATTGCAGCCAGAAGTTGGAATCTTTGTATAAAGAATGATTGGAACTTCCAGTTTGTCACCAGTAGTTTGTAGCCAGTTTTGTTTTATGCAAAGAATGGGTGGCTTTGCATAAAGAAAGTTGCAAACGCCGTTCTAAAACTCAAGAAGATCGTGAAAAGTAATTTGTCGATTGTGTTTCTAATAAATATATCATAACTTCTGCCTACGTTGTTGAATCCTTTTCAAATTTTACTGACGTAATTTTGAGGCTTCCCCCTTATTATAGATACCAAATTGTTTTATACAGATTAGTTTAGTACATCTTATTTTATTCATTCAAATTTGTAAATGTAAGCGTTCGAATACTTTCGTCGCCCTCATCACCCTCGAGCCACTGTAAATGTCTAATAAACGATTTCGGGTTCGGTAAATAGATTATAGGAGACTTTTCCACTTTGAGAAGTACCAGTCAAAGTGACTGGTATTGGTATAAGTAGCCATGATACAAAATTATTTTGATTCTGAATAAATTAAACAAAAATAAAATTCATTATATTATACCTTTAGTTGTCGCTGCAAAAGTCATCACATCATTGCGGAACAAAAGTGTAACATGAAGTAAGAATTTTAAAATGAAATTGTAAAACCAGTTGTTGAGTATACTCGTGGTTGATCAGTAGATCGTTCGAGTTTCTCGTAGATAGATGCTATACATCCTATTCAAATAGTATTTGAAGTAGTAAATAGTAACTCATACTCTTCTGATTTGTTGTTGCGTGTAATGTTATTACGACATTGTCGTCTGTTTATCAACATATAGGAAGAGGTTCAAACCGTATCCAAATAGCAAATACCCAGTTTGACGCAGCACCTAGTACCTAGTTGACGTATTTACCGTGATATAATTTTCAGTCTATTCGTAGTGTCACATTTGAAAATGAGAATCCTTTTGGATGGCAATTAAAATATGTCGACAAATTGCGATACTTTGAATGACTCATTTTCATTGTAAGGAAATATTTGAAATACAACATTAAAATATTTTATTTTATGTATGTGGCTATCAAAATAAAAATATTTTATTTGCCGAAATTTTTCGTTCTATTTAAAATAGTATTTTATTTGAACCACATTAAAGAATACTATTTAGAATAGTATTTTAAATATTTTTTCTTGAAATTTTGCCCAGGTTTGTACTAACTTCACTCATAATGAATATAGCCACTGGTGTACGATATGAAGTTACAAACAACAAGAAAAGCAAGTGCGTCTAAACTTCTGATACGGCCCTTTTTCATATTTTGGCTAAAAATTCTTCCCTGCAGTGCCATATATGAAAAGTTTTAATAGTAATTTAACAGAGGGTACGTTTTTGTTAAAATAATAGAGTGCGTCTAAACTTTTGATACGCACTGTATATTAGATGATTTACGTGTATCGAGTATGTCATGTAACGTATGCGATCGCGAATCGGGTGCGAATTTGTCTTTTAAATCCAGTCGGGGTCGTAAATTCCAAGTTTGACTACTGTGGAACGCTGCTGGTTCACGAGTTACTGCTGCTATTGCCTGCCAAATAGTCTTTGGCAATTGGATCAAGATAGCGGAGACGTCGATACGCGTTAAAACGTGCTGTGATTTGTGATTTACATGCAACGGAAGCTTCTGTGCTTTTGTAAATTATGAGATTGTCGACCGAGAGTTGTCGACTGAATACTTCGGCATATGTATTTGAATTGAGAACGTGCGGACCGTTACTCACTGCACGAAACTTCGAGAACGGGTGTGTTCATCCGTAATGCATTACATTTGCCATTTGCGGAACTGCAATCACTGTTTGTTTGAGACCCGATTATTTACGGGAATCGGCGCAGACTTACCTTTTCCATTATGAAAATTCAGAGATGTTGTTCTTTTATGGAGTTATTTTATTACATTTATAAAGTCCGATTTTTAATTATTAGTCTTCATCGAGAAAAGGTGTGGCAGATGTACTAATCGTCCACGAAAAAATGGCAGTGAGAAAGTAGAGACCACGTGTTATTTCTACCTCGCACTACACGTCTTCCGCTATTGGCTGAATCACTTGATGAAGGCAGCAAATGCACTATTGAGTGTGGCTGAAACCTTAGACTATATATACAGTAAGACCTCGATTAGCCGGATCTCGATTATACACAAATATGCTTTTAAATATGATTATATTATGAAGGGAAATAAATTTTCAAAAATAAAACGTTTATTCTGGAATATAATGCACATTTTAATTATGTCCCTCGGGTCTCCATTATCCATCGGGCCTTAATTTATCCGGGCTGTTTGTCTCCCGATCAAGCCGGTTAATCGAGGACCTACTGTAATTCATAGTTGTAGAATCATTATACGCGTTTTGCTCGGAACTGTTTCCACGATATCTCCAGTTCTTGTTAATCAATTGACTTGAAATTTTTAGGGGAGCTTTTGCATATATCACCGCACGACACAAATTTAAAAAACTAAAGTAGGAAAATATCCAAAAATCAGTAATTTGAGTTAAAAATGCCGCCACTTTGTAATTAATTAAGATTTTCAATTAATTTTGGTTCAGACCATAGCCACATTTATACCGATTATGGAACCCCAGTCATTTAAATTTCTATGGTGGCTTTTCAAATATGCATTTCTATACTGTTAACGAATTATTATTTTGTTGATATAATAATACACATTTTTTACCACGCTTATATTAGCTTGCCGAGTTGTTGTCGTTGTCGTTGTCGATGTTGTCGTTGTTGTATGCGTCAAATCTTGAAATCGAATTTTAAACCACTTCCCGATGAGCTAGAGACTTGAAACTTTAAACATAGCTCAGACAATGCAATATTAAAAAACAAATTTAAAAAAATAAAAAGTAGAAAATAAAAAAATATATAAAAAAACTTTTTAAAAACCACGCTTATATTAAAGTGCATTAAAAAGGAGAAAATAATTTTTTTAGAGATTACAATAAATAAAAGCGTGGAGCGCTAAACTATATTGACATAATCTTCGTGGGCGCTCCACCCTTTTATTTATTGTCGCTAATGTCTAAAAAAATTATTTTCTCCTTTTTAGTGCACTTTAATATAAGCGTGATTTTTAAAAAGTTTTTTTATATATTCTTTTTTAATATCCTCATTCACAGGGCTCACTACACAATAAAATATTCAAAAAGCTGAGAGATACAAAAAGTGCATATCAATTAACTACATTTCATAATGTTGAATATACTATCGCATAAAATAATTGATATTTCATAGAAATCTATATACAGCGTGACAAAAATTTCATATAATTTAAGTAATAAAAAAATGCAGTTCCCCCAATAAAACAACCTTCGGTCAACAAACTCTGTTACACCAATCATTTGAGAGAACTTTATCTACATTCCCAGATAGCACCCGGACGTTAGTGCAGGGCTTTCTGTACGTCCCAGGGACGTCCAAAAAACGTACATATGTCCCGGATACGTCCCAGATAGATACTACAAAGGTCCCAGTTAGAAAGTGGGACGTACCGTACGGACGTACTCCGGACGTTAACAGGACATTTATAGGATGTTTACAGAACATTTAAAAACCTATACAGAAATGTTTTCCTACTGTTTAAAACTATTAAGCAATGTTCATAAATATATATAAGGGTAAATTGAATCAAAATTTCATTTATTACAAACACATAGATTAGGTATAAATAATGTTTATGTATGTATATGAGGTTAAATTGAATCAAAATTTAATTTATTACGAACACGTAGATTAGGTACATAGTACAATACAATCACAATTGTAATGTAGTACAGTCTCTTTTGTTTATCAAGTGAGAAATATAAAACTATAATAGCCCTCTCCAGTCTTCCCTACTTGATTTATTCGACGATCCTAAAATATTGAATCACGCAAACTTAAATCACTTTCGAAATCGAATCCCTAAGTAAGCAGTACATCACTTACCATAAAATAAAAATTAATCTTCCGTCTGGCTGAAACATTAGCTCTCAAGTATTCGTGACTCATTACGAAGAATTTGCAGAACAAAAGATCGAACGAATTCATGCGATATATCGTATGAATAAAATCTGTCAAATGCTAACCACACAAACCAAACCTAGCGTGCGTCGTGTCGATTATTGCGAGCCGTAGACGCACGCAAAGCCAATTAAATACAGTTACAAAATTTCAATTTACGTGCGAACCTTTTACACGCGTATCCGCCTTCGTTTTAACGAAAAAGTCAACTGAAAACCTGAGCAAATACGTTTAAAATTCCGATAACGATCCATCACAGCAAATTACATCATCTCCGTTGTGCAGGAAAATTGTATCGTGCCTGAGGGTGCGATCGGTCATAAGGCAATTGTGACTTGATCGGTAAACCGCGAGGACGACAAGCAGTTATGAATTGCAAATAGAGCTACGGAAAATCACGAGTGTTTGACTTGGAATCATCACGAGACGCAACGTTCTTCTATGAAATCAATTAAAGGTGTTTCAATTAATTTACATTTATCAAAGAATGAACAAATGCGATCCTAATTTTATCTGAAACCCGATGAACTTTACATAACTGCCAAACTACTCGGGACGAACGTCACCTAATGGCCGAGTTGCATTTTATACAAAATACAGAGCTCTTGCTTATGAGTAGACAGCGGCTTTTAGGCATTTATGACAAAAATGAGTAGGTGTAAATCAAAACAGTGAAAATATTAGAAGAATTTAAATAAAAAATACATAAAAAAACTTTTTAAAAACCACGCTTATATTAAAGTGCACTAAAAAGGAGAAAATAATTTTTTTAGGCATTGGCAATAAGTAAAAGCGTGGAGCAACTATATTGACGCAATCTTCGTGGGCGCTGCATGCTTTTATTTATTGTCGCTAATGCCTAAAAAAATTATTTTCTCCTTTTTAGGAAGGAAACATGTAAAATATATGCAAAAGATTTATTTGTTGTAATTGAGTCTATAATACGTGACATTAGTTTTTTCTAAATTACCACTTGTAAGATTGTGCTTCTTATCGGTTAAATCTTATTGTTTGTAAGCTAACAAATGAGGTTGCGTTTTTCCATTTTCATAATGTTTGCCAACTATTAAATTTGCAATATATCGACTGGTTACATTCGTTGTTTCATCTACGAACATCCAGACATCATTGTTATCAATATCTTTCCGAATGTTTTCAATAGCTAAATTATAGCATTTGTCCAAATAATTTTTGGAAAGCGTCGACTCATTTGGAATATCTTGATTTGAAAATTCCTCCACAGTTATCATAGCTTCACACAAATCAATATAAAAGAATTTCGAACTGCTAGAGCCATACGTTTATTATGATGTTCGACATTTTTTTATGCATACCGGTATATCTAAATATTGGTTTATTTGCTTATCATACATACGTTACGGAAGACGTCTTTTCCCTTTGCAGTTGTCTCCTTACTAGGAGATTCAGCAATCCAGTTGAACATCGTTACACGTTTGGAACTTTTCGATTTAGGGGCATCTTCTTAATATTTTTATTCTGAATTGCGAGTATTTCACTGTTAACACCACTGATCGGCTCGTGTAACTGATTGCGAGTTATTGGAGTATACGACGCGACAATCCACTAACAAGACGAATACAATATCAAACTAGACGAAATAACGAGTTCCAACAAGCTGGTCGATCTACTATTAGGTTTGTCTATCTCGCTTGTTCTCGTTTCATAGACTATCAGCCAAATATGTACTTATTAATATATATGTACTTATGCAAAACATATGCAATATGCAAAATATGCAAAATAAATAATATATTTCGTATCGTATCACCTAATCATAACATAAATTCCTGTCCAGGTCTCATCAGTCTACCGAGTTCCTAAATAAATATGCACATGCATAAACATCCGCCGTCTATATATGTTATTGTCAACGTATGTATTAAGAAAGAAAATAAATTTCTATTTCACTCCAGTTTGTTGCAAATCAGGTGAAACATTTTCATTTTGCATGAAGATCCGCTGTCTACTTATGAGATAGTCGGGTACCCGGGTTAATGGAGACTGGGGCTATAAGTTCCGATTTGTAAGAAACATATAATATAAAATGACGTAGAAATAATGTAGATATTCTCATCTTTAACAGGCAATTTATTGTTAAATTTATTATATTTTAAAATTCTAACCTTAAAATTAAAATATTGTAATAGGTTTTTCATGTATTTGTCGTTGGACGAAGTGGAACTTTTTGTCCCGTTGTGGGGCAAGTTGTTACTAAAGAATAAATTTGTTAACAATTAAAATTTTAATGAAATATTTTATTTGTTAATGAAATACAACTATTATGTAAATAATGATTCATTTAGGTTAAGGTTAACAAAAATATGCTATGTTTAACAGAACATTAAAACAATATAATAACTCAAATATTATCTTTGGTATGAAATTATTTTGGCATATACTGCATTTAATTCTTTAGCCACCAAGAAGGTGCAACGTTGTGCAATTTAAATTTTCTTTCACATTCGAACGCTAATCTTTTTACTTCTCGTGGAAAAAGACCGAAATAAATAGATGAACATTTCAAAAGGTATTTTTTTTGTATTGTGACACATGCACACAGAGACGGAACGCGTCACGTGATTAGGCTGTGGCGGAAGCGTGGGGGATGTTACTGATGGAGAACAGAATCCGTTCGACTTTCTCATGGGAATCTCTTCAAGACCTTCTCTGGCAGGAAGCTAGTCCTAGATAACATTTCGTATCATAGTTGACTCTTTTAACAAAGACCGAACCCTAGCTCGATTTAATTGGAAGTGACAAAAAGCGAGAGCCTGGCCCTATATGATGTCAGATTATGAATAGACCATCCCATTCACATTTCACGGGTATATAAGCTTACATTTGTACTCTCTTCGGTTAGTACTTGTGTAGTCACGAGCAGAGTCACGACGTGTCACTTTTGTAGAGTCAACTTCTAGTGAGATCGGGCTAAAGTTCTCCTTCGTATCAACCTTATAAATTCCGGTATAAATCTATTTGGCATTCATTCGTGACATACCAATAGTCCAATCAGAGATGTATCCAACCTAGTGGCTCCCCAGTTTCGCATTGGGTTCGTCCATGAAAACTATACCATCCTAGCGGTTCTCTGATTTCGCATCGGGTTCGTCCGCATCCTAGCAACTCCCTGATTTCGCATCAGATTCGTCTGTGCTTTCTTTCAACCTACTAGCGCCTCCCCAATCTCGCATTGGGTTCGTCCGCACTGTTCTACAATCTCCCTACAGCTCCCCGGTTTCGCATCGGGTTCGTCTGCACGTTGCTCCTAGTGACTCTCCAATTTCGCATTGGGTTCGTTCACGAAGTTTCACCCTCCTAGCAGCTCCCTGATTTCACATCAGGTTCATCTGCGCTTGACTCCATTCCTAGAGGCTCCCTGACTACGCGTCAGGATCGTCCTTGCTGTCTATAGTCCCAGCGGCTCCCCAATTTCGCATTGGGTTGGTCTGCGTACCATTATTAACAAATTGCAACCATATTTCTAGAGTAACAACACTGCTGCTCGCGGCCCTGGTTCGTAACAGGGAGTAGCGTCGTAGAAGGGGAAGGTAGAGTGGAGACACATGTCTTAATCTGAGGACACTAGATATAACGCGAACTACTACAAATCACTTCAAATTGAACTGAGACAGCGTTGCCAAATTTACCATGTTCCGGCCTGTACTAGAGATGACCGATGGCCGTGCCTCGGTACGATAACAGACCAACAAAGAAAACAGTTTTGGTAGTGTGGTGTGGCAGGGACTGCCTCAGATCAGATGAATGTTAACAAAACATTTGGAAATCCATCTAACGCTATAGTCACTAATATTCGTATACGGAAATACCAACGTTAAACTTCCTTTTCTCAGTCACTGCGCTTTCATTTATTTTATCAGAATACGCATCCGCTGTGACCATTGCTTGTTACAATTATTCGGTGAATGGTTCGGACATATTCGCCAGTACGTTAGACCACCAGAAAATGCATCCACTAAACATCACGCGGCCATTTATTTCAACGAGGTTTTAAATAAACAGTTAAAGTCAACATCGCCCCGCGTAATATCGCGAACCAACGAACCGGAACTTACAAGTACGCGAAATACGATAAAACCGAATTAGAACATTTCGGGATGTAATACTTGACCCCTTTTTTATTTTACACTGTTACGATGACACAGCTCATTGACTAGATACATCCTGTATTGTATTATGATGAAATTATATTTTTAGATTAGGCTATTTCAAGTTGAAGCAACAGCTTCATGTAGTTAATGTCAGAGCTTTTGTTTGAAATCAAATATATGATATGCTACGCGTGAAATGAACTATAAGTTGCATAGAAAGGGAGTCCTCTGTTAGTTGCAAATTTGTACATAAAAAATAGATGACTCAATTTTGCAACTTTCTTATACTGGTGACGGTTGGAGAACAGATTCCGTTCGACTTTCTCACGGGAGTCTCTTCAACATCGTCTCTGGCAGGAAGCGTCCTAGATAATCTTTCGTATCATAGTTGACCCTTTTAACGAAGACCGAGCTCTGGTCCGATTTAATTGAAAATGACAAAAAACGAGAGCTCTGGCCTATCGCGACCTCAGATTATGAACAGATCACCTCATTCATTCTAGGGATATATAAATTCTTACATTTTTACTCTCGGAGGCTAGTACTTCTGTAGTCACGAATTGTGTCCCGTCGTGCTGTATCTCGTAGAGTCAACTTCCAGTAAGATCGGGCTAAAATTCCCTTTTGTATCAACATTAACCGTATAGATTCCGTGAGTCGGATATAAAATCTATTAGGCATTTCTAAAATTGCTTCGAGACCCCCGCATTGCCAGTGCGTCAAAACCGAGCATCTTAGTTAGGTATATATTCTGTATGTATTCTTTATTGATCCCCTTAGGGTTACAATTCTCTTACACTTTCCTTCGTACTCGCTCGCCGCATACATCGCATAAACATAAACAACGCAAATAAAAAAACGCCAAACGCCGTAATTCCCTTTCTCTTTCTCTTTCTCTTTCTCTTTCTCCCCTATCCTCCGCACACACACACACACACCCCTTCCCTAGCCGAGTGGACCCCCTCTTCCGGCCGCTCCTCACTCTCGCCCATCTTTCCCATTCTCTCCCTCATTTTCATTTCTTCCACTCCTTTTCTCTCTCCATTCTTCTACCTTCCTTATACACTCCTCCCCTCCCCCCTCATCACCTAGCACCTCCCTCACCACCTCCTGCCACCCTCTTTCCTCATCATCCCCTTTCATGCACACCTCCCATACGTGTTCCCACGATTCGATCTTCCATCCACACACTCTACACATTCTCGCATCCTCCTCCATCCAGTATTTCTCCCCTCTCATCCCATTCCCCAGCTTAAATCTGGCCACCCTCTGTCACCTACTCTCTCCATCCTTTACTTAAATATCCTGGCAACCCTTCTTCACCATCCCATACCATTTGTTATATCTGGTTCCTCTTATCCTCTCCCATCTTTCGTTCCTCTGTCTTTCCTTCTCCCTTTTCACAATCTCCTCACTCACTTTTTCTCTCTTCATTTCCATCATTTCTTCCGCCTCCGCCGCTGTCCAACCCCTCTCTTCCCAAAATTCCTGTCTCTCCCTCTCCCATCCCTTCACTATCCCCCCCTCTTACCCCTCTCCCTTGCCTCCTCCCAGCACAGTCTCGCTAATCCCCCCCCCCTTGCCCACTCTCATCTTCTTTTCAAAGCCCCATGCCCTCAACCCTGCTCTCCCCGTCAACAACTCCCTTTGTAGTTCCTCCCTCACCATATACCCCGGTGTGAATCTTCCCACTCCCAAAACCCACTTTAGATACCACTTCTGTAGCTTTTCCATGTCTTTCCTCTCCTTCCATCCCCAAATTTCCACTCCATAGTTTATCACAGACCATACCAGCTTATGAAACAGCCATATCCTCCTACCCCAGTCCCTTCCAAATCTCCTTTTTCCTATCCCCCAAACCTACCCCATTATCGCTGCTCCTTTCCTTACCCTTTCCTCCACCTGCACTTTTTGCCCACCATTCCTCGCTATCACGTATCCCAGGTACTTATACTCTCCCACTTCCTCAATCCCCTTATCCTTCCATCTCCACTTCACACTTTTCCATCTCCCCCCGCCCTTCCTACACCTCAAGCATCTTAGTTAGCTAATAATACTTTTCTTTCAATTCTATCTTATTCAATCGCGAAATTTACATAAATGTCAAACTCACTCTTTATTATTAGAATATATTTGTGTTTATTGATAATTTCATACAAATTACTAAACCCTTAATTATCGTTCCACAATCCCGAGTAATTGAACGTCCCCACACGATACAATCTTACCGCTCGGATTGTATCAATTAGATTATACTAGTTACGAGGCCCACTAACTATCCTGGCGACTCCCTGATTTCGCATCAGGTTCGTTCGCGATATTCCAATCGTCCACACAGAGATTTATCCAATCTAGTGGCTCCCCAATTTCGCATTGGATTCGTCCGCGTTATTCTACAACCTCCTAGCAGCTCCCCGAGTTCGTCTGCACCTTGCTCCTAGTGACTCCCCAATTTCACAAGATTCACCTTTCCTAGCTCCCTGATTACGCATCAGGTTCGTCTGCGTTTGACTCCATACCTAGAGGCTCCCTGACTTCGCGTCAGGTTCGTCCTCGCTCTCTATAATCGCACTCTAACTCGCTCTCAAACTATAAAAAAGTTCAAATCGTATCGTACAATATTAAAAAAGTTATCTTTTTTAGAGCGTCCGAATATTAATTCCGGCCACTGTATGTACATACAACTTGATAATGCGAGGACGACTTCCAGGAACATATCCTCAACAATTTTACTGTTGTTTGGATTTTGAATATTTAATAAAATGTAGTATGTGATAATATTATGATATTTTTCGTTTTTTTTCGTTTCTTCAACACTTCAATCCACAACAAATTGTTCGTTATAACTTTGTAACTATACGCAATAAAAAAAATTCAAGTAAGTGCTATCGAGTTTAATGAGAGGTATCACAATACAAAAAATCAATAATGTATTTCCATTTAAAAAAATGTTGGGGGCCCTCTTCTCTTCCCAAAAATTACCCCCAAAAAATTCTAATACATCAGAAAATATTAGCCCTCCTTAACCATTCAATTAAAAAAAAATGAATTCGGTATCTTTATTAGATTCTGAGAAAACAGGTTGTAACACTTTATCTGGTACACCCTGTAGAACGTAGGGGAGAACGGGATTAAAAGTAACAGGGGGCGGAGGTAACATTGTAAACAATTCAAAATCTATTATAGCTATTGCCGAAACTTTGTTATGAAGTACATCCATGTTCTAACAATATACATCTACATATGTAGATGTGCAATATACAGGGTGGGGCGTTATAAACAGGTCACCTGAATAACTCGCTTGCTTCTGGAGATAGAAGAAAATGCATCAGACCAAACTTACTTGGTTTACTAATTTTTTTTATAGGCATAGAGACGTCAAGGAGATATGAAGGTCAATCTCGATTCTTTTAAATGGAATGGTATGGTTTTCCATTTATATTCGGATACAGTGTTTCAAGACGAATACAATGACGTATTATGGAGGTCATTCAATGTTACTCAAGGTCAACTGGAATAGAAAATAAATTGTCCCATAGCACTTTTGAAGTAGTTTTGTGTCCTCTCTGATTGTTGGCATACTGCTCTTGTAATTACTTATAAGAGTCACAGATCATAAGCAAGCATTCAATCACATTTGTACGCTTATCTGTACCCAGTACCCACAAATGTTATTCGTAGGTTGGTTACCGGCTAGAGAACGGTTTTGTAATATTCTGACATCTCTTTTCTATTTACCGCAGAAAACGAATAGCCAAAGCTGATATGCCAAAACATACTTGAAAAAGAGCTTGCTCTGTAAGGCCGCTATTAGACGAGGCCACTGGTGGCGCAACTTGGTGGCGGACACTAATGACGCCACCGAATTGGAGGGCTTTAATGCATCGGTAACTGGTGGTACCACCAGACTGTGAAAGTCAATTGTTTATGTTTTCGCCAGGGGCGGATTAAGCCAGTGCGGGGCATTCACTGGTGATACCACCAAGCCAGGGCTGCTACAAAATTTTAGTCCGGCCCTGGTTTTCGCGATGCTGGTGACGCAACTTGGTGGCTTTGTCTAATAGGCTACATTCAAAACAATGCCCGGGCTGGTGGCGGCGCCACCAAATGTAGCCCGGCCAGTTGCCGATGCCGTCCACCAGATCGGCAACTATTTTTGGTGGCTCCACCAGTTACGTCTAATAGGTTCCATTTGATTCAATGCCCCGCGACGTGTTGAGCCACTGGTGGCCTCGTCTAATAGCGGCCTAATAAATACAAATGAAATTCATCAGACAGTGCCAGCAGTATTGCCACGTTTTAGATTATGTATCCATATTCAAGGACGTCATTTTGAACAGTTGAAGCAGCAGTGAGTATGCAAATAACATGTTACATGTAAATTGAAAAGTGATGAGACAATTTATTTTCTATTGCAGTTGACCGTGTGTGACCTTGGATGACCTTCATAATAGGTCATTATATTAGTCCTGAAACATGTATCCGAATGTAAATAAAAATCCATACCGTTCCATTCAAAAGAACGGAGTTGATCTTCATATCTCCTTGACGTTTCCATCTATAAAAAAATTAGTAACATCATTAGAACACGTCGATACCAAGTAAGTTTGGCCCTGTATATGTATACAGAGTGAGTCACCTAACGAAAGCACCTTAAATATCTTTGTTGTTTTTAATGATACGCCCAAATGTCTTAAGGACCAAATTGAATGGTTAAATAGGGTTCGTACGGTGCCATAAAAATATTTATGTTATTTTTTTAGCGATATCAAGGTCACCGTCATTTCTTTAACCCCTTGCCGTATTTCAACGAGTCAGACTCGTCATGAAGATTTTAACAAAGTCTAACAAATATGAATGTTATGTATTTCTTTTGAAATAAAATGTAAAAATATAAATTTTCTTTTTCTTTCTACGACATTTTTGGGGATTAAGACGTTTCGATCACTGTAACTGAAGAAAATGGTTTGACAAGGGGTTAACTAGGACCACCCCTTTTTAAACACCTATGATGATAGTCCCTTCCACTAGAAATTCAGTGACTATAATTACTCATGGTCATTCGAGATCATAGACAGTCGAAACGTATAAGATTCAAAATATGAGAGCAGAATACATAACCCAGACCACCCTTTTCTACACATCCCAGATGATGATTCCTTTTACTAGGAAATCAGTGACTATAATTACTCAATAAGGTCGTTCATGGTCAGAGGATTACAAGTATGTATACCAAACAGGATATGAGCTGTAACAGACGGCGTAATGGGTCCTACAAAGTGATAAAACCAACAAAATGTTTGAATATCTAAATTTTAACCACAAAAATCTACGACTAATAGTCCAGTCAACGAAAAGTTGTAGAGGGAAATGGAAGGAACACAATTTTTGACTTTGGGACTTTGTTCGGACTAGTTAGGAGGTAAACATACTAAAAGTCCCCACTTCTAGGAGATGAGCGGGGTGCAGGGGGGCACGTAGAATGTCCCTTTTTTCGGTTTTTCGCTTATATCTCCGAAACTATGCGTCCTAGCGATAAGACCATTCTATACAAAATTAAAGCTTAAAGTTTTTCGCTATCTCGCATAGTTTCCGAAATATTCGCGCTCAAAATTCACTAATTTTGAAAAAAAGAATTTTCAAAATCAGATTCGCCAGATCGAGGAAATCGAGGAGAATACAGTTTACCCCCTCTCTGATGACCAGATTAATACGTGATTAGTCTAATTAGGGGGCGATGTTGGAGTATGCGCACCGTTCTCATTGTAGACGGTTACCGTTACCAAACCTTTGTTAAATCGGTAGCCAATATCAAACCGGACATCTCATGCCTCTCACCAACTCAGAGGGCAGCAAACAACATTCTCTGAGGACATATCACCAAGTCCAGATGTGGTTGGGACATCAGCTGTCTCCTCAGATGTATGGATGGGAGCTAACCACTAACAAATTTCTAACCCCGGTGCAAAATATAATACCGGATATGATAAAAACGTTATATCGCTGTATAATATAGCGTTTTAATAAGGCAAAAAACGTGAGGCAAAATTTTTTTTTAAAATTAGTGAATTTTGAGCGCGGATATCTCGGAAACTATGCGAGATAGCGAAAAACTGAATGAAATCAATCTTGTGGCACGTTTTATTAGCTTTAATTTTGTATAGGATGGTCTTATCGTTAGGATGCATAGTTCCCGAGATATAAGCGAAAAACCGAAAAAAGGGACCTTCTACGTGCCCCCCTGCACCCCGCTCCCCTCCTAGGAGTGGGGACTTTTAGTATGTTTACCTCCTAACTAGTCCGAACAAAGTCCCAAAGTCAAAAATTGTGTTCCTTCCATTTCCCTCTACACCCCCCTTTAAGCATTCATTGACTGAACTATAAGCTGACTTTCGTCTCCATTCAGTTTTTTCATTTATTTCATTATTTTAAATGAACTTTCAATTCTCTATCCCCTTTTATAATTTTCTCGCTTCCATTATCTTATAAGATGTAAATATTTATAAAAAAACTGAATGTTGCTTTACAATAAAATTTCAATTTATGTAAATGTTGACATCAGTTCGTAACAGTTTGTAGTAGTTATCGTATATTTACTATTTAAACTTTCTTTTGTCCGTCACTGTATTGATTCAAAATCAATGTAACATGGTTAGGTTCCTATTACATATGTTAGTTTATGATGGAAAGTTGAAAATCATTAATCAAGTTTAAGAATTAATTAATCAGTTTTCCCCAATAATCTTTTATCAAAACTAAAAGAAGATAATTGAAGGATTATTCTTAACTAAGAGCGGCTAATGATATTCTTCCGTGTTCTTTAAACTGCCCTAAGTTTAGAGACGCTACAGTTAGTTTACACAATTAATTTTGTTTCTCTCTCTCTCTCTCTCTCTCTCTCTCTCTGCGGATCTTTATACAATTATGGCTTTTACAAATTTTCAAATAATACTAGTGTTGAGAGAATAAATAATTCCTGAGAGTTGGTACGAATGAATGGGGATATTTGGTTGGCACGAGCGAATGGACATGTCAGGTTGGTACGAGCGATTGGATTAGGTTGGTATGAATGAGCGGGAAGTTGCAGCGTGGGTCGAGCAGATGGGTTGAGAACAGAGACGAGTGTGCACGTGTAAGATTGAGTTGAAAGAGAGAGTAACAAAGTTCCTTTTTATATTTAATTTATATACCATTGCAATAGTTTTTATATTAAAGTTTTATATTCAGTTTATATATAAATATTTGGTCAAAGAGATTTATTTCCAAGCAACCTTTAAAAACAGCTATTCGAACAACTAGAATATAAAATTCGACGGAATTTAGTACGATTTCAATTTATTTCTGATCTGAAATGACTACTCTCTCTCTACCACACAAAATAAGATCTGATTTCATTCGATTTTCTAAAAATTCGTCTACGCAAAATTGCAAATTGCATAAACATCCGCAGTCTATTCATCACTCTTTCTTATTTATCTTGAAAACTTTTGCGACGACTTAACCTTCTCCTTATTATTAAGAAATACTGTTTAATAAAAAACTACAGAAATTTTTTGCAGGCATTACGGATCAGCTAATACACTACGCTTCCGGGGTATTGTCTTCTTAGTTAGTCAGACGCTAATGCGACTGGATAATGGCCCGGTCCCAGTCCATTATGTTCGAACATTACTCCGGGATCTGCCACTATTAATCAGAAATTCATCGGCAACAACATGGACGCACGGTAATAGAACGTCAATTAATTTTGCGTACTAGCTTTTACGATAATATCATGGTGGGCATTGCAGAAGGAAGTGTTCTTGATCTTCCATCCGGTTCATTAATTATCGTCGGGCCAACGTTTCTCTTAAGAAAAGCAGCTGTTTAAGGGCTATTTTTGTTTGGTTATTGTGCGAAATGCATTTTTCATTCCGGCGAAATTGTCCCTGCAAAATAAAATTGAATTGTACCTCCTTTCAGTGCTCAGGTCTTTGTTACCCGCCAGGAAAAATGTAATTGAAGGTAAGGGTAAATAGATGCAAAGGAAAAACGCACGACAAATACGATTCAGACAATTAGTTTACGGTAGCTGCGTCGCCACAAAGAGATACAGGTCTTATGCTAACGCTGGGATAATTATGAGCCACTTTAACTTGCAATCTGTCAGTTTGAATCGAGGGTCCTCCTGCGTACCGCCAAACAAACCGGTCTTTTGCAGTAAAACTTTGTTTGCACGGACAAATATTGTCACAAGATTCTTGAACGCTTACTACCTGAACTTCGGTCTTAGAGTGCAGCCCTTATACGAATAGCATATTGTATGTATACGGAATGTAACAATTTTCAAGAGCATTAATTAAAAACCTTTGTTTTGGAGTTAATTTTTTCGAGCCATAATCTGATGTAATCAAGAGATTTAATGGTCGACTTAATTTTTTAAAATGGAACCACATACATATGTATTGCTGAACTCCTATGATTGTAATCCTTCTCGAGATCATTTCAACGATATATTCATTCAAGGTCATTCGAGGTCACAGGATCTTTATGCATTTGTGAAGGAATTAGGGTGACATATAAAACAGTAATAGATTAGAAAAATTCATGAAAATATTGTAATATTGTTTTTACGTAATAAAGTCACTAAGGAATGAAATCAATTTTTAATTTATTCCTGCTTCCCACCCATCAATTTGATTGAAATCAATTTGATTTCATTCGTAAAGCTAAGAAATATTCCATTACGTAAGCATTCACAGTGAAATTATATTTTTCATCCTTTTTTACGTTTGTGACTTTGAATGACCTTGATTGAGAAGATGATCGCAGGAGAAGGTACAATCGTAGGAATTCAAAAATATGTGGTTCAGATATATTTTTTTACCACGCTTATATTAGCTTGCCGAGTTGTTGTCGTTGTTGTATGCGTCAAATCTTGAAATCGAATTTTAAACCATTTCCCGATGAGCTAGAGACTTGAAACTTTAAACAAGCTCAGAACTGGATGACAATGCAATATGTAAAAAAAATTTAAAAAAAGGCTGTGCGTTTAGGAGAAAAAAAATATTGAAATATTAACCGTCACACGGTGCGACGCACGATAGTAAGTCATCGCGTTCAGCGATCCCCACTCCGCGCGCCAGCGCTCCCTACTCCACTACGCGTTCGCACTCCGACTCATCCCCACTCCACTGACCCACTTCGCACCGAAGAAGCTCAGCCCCATTCCGGACTTCATCAAGAGACGTCGGACTAAAAAGTAGAAAATAAGAAATACATAAAAAAACTTTTTAAAAACCACGCTTATATTAAAGTGCACTAAAAAGGAGAAAATAATTTTTTTAGGCATTA
>CM052258.1:801777-812970 GCA_028455795.1 Lasioglossum marginatum | reverse complement strand
ATTGTGAAATTCATAATTAAAAGGATATTTATTCTTTCTTTTTTTTTCAAATTGTTATTACAATTTTTTGTTAAATAAACAGTTTTCGTTCAATTTGCGACCACTGTCACAAAAATTCAATAGCCATTTTTCTGACAACATATAGTGACCTCTATAAAAATAATTTATGTAATATAAAAAATTGTTATTAAAATTTTTTATACAAAGAAAGGATTAATAAATCATATACATTTCACATTTTTCTTTATTATTTAAAAATATTCCTTAAAAATTTTCACATTAAACCGCAAATAATCGTAATTTCCGCGCGATTCATTCTTGGAAATTCTAAAAGTTGATATTTTTAAACTTAAATTGCGGCCAAGGTTGTTCAAAGTTGCCCGAGATTTTTTACACAAAGTTAGTTCAATATTATACCTTGCCAAAACGATTAGTGCCAGACCGAAGCTGCTTAACACTTTTAAAATTTGCTTCCATTCATAAAAAATGAACCGAAAACAGAGATTTCCAATTAGCCCATATTACTTAATATTTAATAATTTTTTTAGCCATTTGAGCGTTGTACTTGTGGCAACCTATCCACAAAGTTTTAAACAAATTCGTTGGATAGTTTCGGTTTTACGGATTTTTGACCGCTTTTTGGCCATTTCTAACCACTGTGCAGCGCCACTGCCCACACAGCCAACGCTACAATCAACGTTTTGCGCCCTACCTTCGAAAATCGCATTATCAGCCGAAATGGCGATGTCAACTGGCCCCCTAGGAGCTGCGATTTGACTCCGTTGGATTATTATTTGTGGAGAGCCGTCAAGGACAGATGTTATGCTAATCATCCAGAGAAAATTGAGGCTTTGAAGGATACAATTAAAGTGGCTATTGGTGAAATAGAAGCTCAAACGATTTGTTACGAATCAATAGTTTAACTTTGGTTTAATTGAATTGTATGTGTTGCGAATCAGTAGCTCAATTTAGTTATTATTAGAATGTCATCTCTCCGTGCGAAATGTAAGAAGCGAATTATGTCGAACAAATATTGTAATAAATTAATAGCGTGAATAAAGTTAAGTTTGTATTGTAACAGTGGTGTGATGCGGAGATATTGTAAATTGCGTTCGAATATGAAATGTGTAACGAGTCCGATTCGTCTCCTGTGCTCTTTGCTGCCGAATAGCTCTTCGCGCCGGGGTTCGAAGACGAAGAGAGGAACACGGGGAGAGAATCGCCGGGACGGAGGACGAGGTGCGTGGTCGTAGAAATAACAACTCACGTTTTGGTAAGAATGCTCGCTGAACGGGCCCGTGCGTACGATGCGAGTACGGTGATCGGCGCGGAAGGCGCTCGGCGATCGAAACGGACGGCGATCGGCACTGCGGCGGGCAGTGCTCGGCGATCCGCGCGGACGGTGATCGGCGCAGAAGGCGCTCGGCGATCGGACGGCGATCGGCACTGCGGCGGGCAGCGCTCGGCGACCCACGCGGACGCGTGTCGGTACGGACGGCGGACGGTGATCGGCACTGTAACGGACAGTGCTCGGCGATCTACGCGGACGCGTGTCGTTACGGACGGCGGACGGTGATCGGCACTGTAACGGACAGTGCTCGGCGATCTACGCGGACGGCGGGTGGCGATCGCATAGCAGTCGGTCCGCTGACGTCGTGCTCGGCGGCTCAGGGAAAGAGTTCGATCACGAAGTGATCTCCCCTGCCGCGGGTCAGGATTGTCGGATCCGCGATGTCAGTGAGACACTGGCATCGAGGCCTCCCGCGGCGGTTCTACGATAACCTCGAGGTAGCTGCCCCTTGGTCGTCGGACTCCGGTAGCTGCCGGAGTTTCTCTCGAGTAGCTGCTCGAAAGAGGTGGTGCGATGAGGTAGCTGCCCCACCGCGGAGTAGAGTCCAACGCAAAGATCTTGGTAGCTGCGAAGACTTTGTTGTCGGAGGATCGGCGGAAATCGGGAGGCGGTACTTACTTGAAAAAGACGGCTTGCGACGTCTTCGAGGTAGGATCGGGAATGCCTGGGTAGCTGCCCAGGCTGGGGATCTCTGCTAATTCGGCGTCCGCCAGCCGGAGTTATAGGCGCTACCGCTCAACTTCTCTCGCGAGAAACCGTTTCGGCGCGGTGGCCCTCTCTCGGCCGCGAGTCGTACTACGGTGTTCGCTACGCAGCGCGGCGGTGACGCGGTACCGTGATCGTTAGTAACAGACCTCCGGCGCAGGTCTGTTACAAATGGTATGGTGATAAATCTGTATATGTATAGAGTGTTGTTATGTGAGAAAGTGTGGTACGCTTTGATAGTGTCAAAGCAAATGTTATAAAAAACTCTCGCCGGCATCGCGTTTGTATGGGGACCTCCACACGGTCGGAAACCCCCGAAAAGGCCACGGGTAAGGTTGTTATTGACAACAGCCTAGGCCGGGAGGGGGTTGTGATCACCCCCTTCGAAACCAGGTCCACGAGCACGGTAAGATCGTAAGGATCGAACCGGGGCCGTTAGGCCAGGCGAGGCCGGTGAGAGGGGGATCAGCCGAAAATTGCTAACTACTAATTGCCCACTACTAAGAGAGGTAGCAGTGGGGGAAAGTATAAATATTGCGAGTTGACTGTACGAGAAGACAGAGAGACGTCCGTCCATCCACCACGCAAAAACATTGTACGAACAAATCTTGTAAAATAAAATCTGTTAATAACACGATTGAAAATGTACTAAAAAATTGGATCCACAGAATGGATTACTGCAAATCCAGCCGAGGCAGTAATTTAAATGAAATAGTATTCCATTCTTAATCGGAACGTGTACTCTCGAAAATAAAGTACAAATCATTTGAATAATATTTGTTGCATTTTTATTTAATATGCATTTCTGAAACGAACTAAAAATTGTCTCACCCTGTATTTTCTTACACTTGTGTATCGGAAAACATTGAGAAACATAAAATTCCTAAGGAATTTCTGTTTTATCTCGATATTCTGTTATATCATATTTTTTATACGGGTGTAAATGATTGTGTTGGGCGTATACCAGAATTTATCAGGACACATTTATGGCGTTTCTAAGCTGTTATCTTTTAGGGCTGCATTTATCTTCTCACACATCAGTAGCTTCCCTTGTCTCTCTATCATACATATGCATACATATACATATTTAACCCAGTCTGTATGCAAAAGTAAGAGGTTCACAGTTTCTCGCTGCTCAAGTACTAGATAATAAATTATGCTTCACGTGTGGCGAGACCTGTAAACTTTAGTAGAGTGATACATTGAAAGTGTGCTCAAAATTATTAACTCTTGTGCTAGTTCTACTGATAGTGTCACGTCTAGTGGTCCAGCCATTAGTTAATTGACGAAATCAATTATACATATATTTTTTTATTCCTTTTATATTTTCTCAGATAATATTGCACGAGGAATAAATATCCAATATTATAATTATTAATATAATTACTATATTATCACTTATTATAACAAATCATGAGCGATAAAAATAAGGAATAGTATAAGAAAACATAAGATATATTTCGCAGCCGACTGCATGGTATTGGTAACCCATGTGGTATTTCGTTATTAAACCATAATTCGAACTCGGAAATCTTATTGAATAAATAAGAATACTGCGGAGTCTCTTTTATTAAACAAACGTTACTCACCCACAAGATATAATCCGAAATATAACATGCGAGCGGATAGCTAAGCGAAACGTCCGCCAAACCCACTCATCAGTGAAGAATGTGAAAGATAGTTCGATAGAGAAACAACACCAACTGAACTATTATGGCCAGGACCATCACAATGGAAAGGAATCACCCACACAATTCAGTTCAAAGAATTTGGTTAGGATAAGAATGAAAGAACGCAAATCTGATCTAAATGCTGACGCTAATTAATAACGAAGGCGATTACGAGGAATCGAAGAGGGCGGGATAACACCCCCCAATAGATATCGATCCTAGAGCAATGGACTGATCAATCTGTAAAAAGGGGACAAGACCAATTCAGTTCATTATTTTCATCCGTTCCACTCGTCAATCGTCATCATAGTCAGTCAGTTTTTTATTCGAACGAGTTAAAAAGTGCAGTTCTAAAAGTAAAGTTCATAAAAAGAAGAAGGCATGTATACACTGTATACCGCTGGAACACGATTCAACATCCTCCACCCCAACCACGAGGATCAACATTCACCCTAAACCAATTACCACGAAAAACAAAACGACGTAACGGTAACACCAATAATTTATAATAACAAGGTCCTCTTAATCCTATGTATCCACTGGCGTAATTAATTCTGGACACTTTGGATAAAAATATTCTTCATTTCATATTTGTGCAGAAAATGTATATTCTGCTATGCTAAATTAATACCGTAATATTTTTATTGCAATCTATAATGTTTATACTTAATATTTTCACATGGTTTGGTTTGTACATATTTAAAAATTTTAATTTAAAAAATCTAAATTGTGTTGTTATATTTTTTTGCACCTGGCAACACGAAACGTCGTTGTTTTAGTCAGGCATTGTGTTTTCAGAAGTGAGGACCATAGTAAAGTTTTTAAAAGTGTGAATAACGACTAAAATGGCTTCGAATATCTCGAAACGTGTTGGAATTATAATTTTTATTGTATATTAAAAGTATGGCTGTAAATGGTCATTTTACTTGTGGCGGGTAACTTCCTACACTCGCCACAAGATGGACAGATAGTCAAGACCTTTTCCGCTACTACCTGACCCTATACTACATATATGTACATGTATATCGTCCTCAACTGCCTTCCGATATCCCAGCGTCTAAGGGTGCATTCATACAGGGGCGCCGGCTCCGGGCGCCGTAGCCAAAAGTCATAAATTTCGAGCGCGGGTTGACGGCTCCCTGCTGTGCGAACACGGGAAAAAGGTTTCCATGGGCTCCCCACTCCTTTAGGCAAACTATTAGTTCTCCTTTAAGACATCATGGAAATAGGGGTAACGATGTCTTAAAGGAGAGCTATCGATAGTTTGCCTAAAGGAGTGGGGAGCCCATGGAAACCTTTTTCCCGTGTTCGCACAGCAGGGAGCCGTCAACCCGCGCTCGAAATTTATGACTTTTGGCTCCGGCGCCCGGTGCCGGCGCCCCTGTATGAGCGCACCCTAAGGCAGGGCCCGCTAGATAGCCCATAGACATATAGAGATAGACTGCGCGGCCTGTACAAAGCGCTGAAGCCTACAATGGCGGCCGGAGGTATTTCTATCTCACTCGCACAACTCCTGAATTAGAAAGAGAGCGCAATACCTCCCCGCTATTGCTCTCTCTCTCTCTCACTCTTTGTATCCCGCGCCGCCATTGTGGTCTTCAACTCGCCCGTAAGACGGCTCAGTCTATCTCTATAAATCTATGAGATAGCCTTACCGATGAGTCCTCTAGTGGGTCTAGGTCTAGGACGAAACGCTCCCCTTCCTTTTCCTTCTCTCTCCCACATAATAAAGCCGCCAAATACTGACTTTTTTTATATAAGTGGCGCCCCAAAATTAGAAAACAATGATTAGAATATAAAATATAAATAATTACATATTAAATAATGTGAATAAATACGAAATTTACGTAAAAATTTAAAAGTGTCCAGAATTAATTTCACTAGTGTGTATGTATATCTGCGACCTCGGAATATATTCTTATTTATTTAAAGTCAAATCGAATCTCGCAATTCAATTATAAAACTAACTTCGACTTCTATTATATGTATATATCCAAACCCTACAATTAACTCCAATTAGAATTAAGAAAATCCTCAATTACCCGAACGCCGGTGAATGCTGGTAGGTTCGAAACTGCGTCTAAATCCCTTTAATTAAATGAATACTATTATCATTTTTCTTCTTCTAAAACCAACGTCCACCCCGGGGCGTTACAATAGTTTTTCGTGTATTTGTAAAAATATCAAAAAACTGTTCAGGATTTATAATTTCTAGATACTTTTATAAAAATATAGGTTTGTAAAATAAAATCATTAATGTGTCAAAATTTTTATATATGCAAGGTTATGTTTTAATTAGTTTTACGCGGAAATTATAGTGAACACACACATATAATCAATAATTCTATCCATAGAACATATTCTTCTGGATTTTCCAGCGTTTCAGACACAACAATTAACTTTTAACATTCCAGTAAATCTCAGTGATTGTCTAAATAAACAAAACAATATTGTTTGTTCTTGCATTTCCCAAAGCTGTAGGTTTTTGTTATAAAATATAATTGTTACCATACCTATATATGTATCCTATTTCTAGTTCTAGATTACAACTGTTATACAGGGTGAGTCACCTAACGTTTTTACTCCAAATTCTTTGGTATACATTTCTTCTGTTTATGACCTTGAGTAATTAAAATTACTGAATTCCTATGAAAGGGACTATCGTCGTAAATGTTTAAAAGGGGGTGGTCAAGTTAAAAAAATGAAGGTGACCTCGATCGTGGTCTCTAAAAAAAATAACATATAAACAAATTTTTTTATGGCATCCTGAGAGTATCTTCCAAAGTATTTGAACGCATTTTAAACCAGTATAACTTTTTTATAATCGTACCAAGCGACCTGATGTTTTGTAAGCAATTAGAAGCATTGGTTTACTAAATGATCTGCAAAAAAGATTTTCCAAAAATTACAATTTACAAGGTTGCATGCAAAAATAAAAGAAGCATTTTTTAAAATCTCTTTTATTTGGACCCTTAATGAAAATTTTAAATACACGTTTCGTAGATGTATGTCAGTTATACACATGCTGAAAATTTCATCAAAATCGATTAACATACCCAAGAGCTACAGTTGGTTAAATGTGGTGAAAATCAAATTTTTTGCGACTTTTGGTTAGTTTCCGCTTAAAATCCACAGATTCTTACATCTTTCGATGTGTATCGTTTCTTTCTGCATCAACTGATTTCGATGAAATTTTCAGCATATGCATAACTAACATACATCTACGAAACGTATATTTTAAATTTTCATTATGGGCTCTAATAAAAAAGTTATGAATGGTGCCTTTTTTACTTTCTCAAGTAATTCTTAGCAATTGCAATTTTTTCAAAAAAGTCAGGTCGTTTGGTCCTATCATAAAAAAAGTTATACTGTTTTAAAGTGCATTCAAATACTTTCGTGGTTCACTGTATCATTAAAAATAACAAGGATATATGAGGTGCAAATGTTAGGTGACTCATCCTGTGTACATATGTATAAATACAGTGACTCCCATTAATATTCGGACACTCTTAAGAAAAACGATAACTTTTTAAATATTTGACCATACGATTTGAACTTTTTTGAGAAGTTAGAACAATTGGTTTGCTACACAACGTGACAAAATTCTTGAAAAAAATTGCAAGTTGTCGAAATTGCAGAGAAAATACTAAAAGTTGTATTCCGCAATATTTTTTCATGGGCTTATATGGACAATTTAGATAGCACATGTTTCGTAGATCTGTATCAATTAAACATATTCTCAAAATTTCATCAAAATCGGTCAACGCTGCAATGAGCTAGAAACGTTTAAAGATGATCAAAATTGCAATTTTTCACGATTCTCGGCCTCGAACTGCAATAAATTTAAGGATTCTTACAACTTTCAATGTCTGTCATTTTTCCCGCATCAACCGGTTTCGATGAAACTTTCAGAATGTATATAATTGACACAGATCTACAAAACGTTTAAGATCTACAAAAAATTTATCTACAAAACGTATATTTTAAATTTTCAATATAGGCCCACATAACAAAGTTCTGATAAGCAACTTTTAGTATTTTCGCTGCAATTCTAACCAATTGCATATTTTGGAAAAATCTCGTTTCATATCCTGTAGTAAACTAATTGCTCTAACTTCTCAAAAAGTTCAAATCGTACAGACTACTATCAAGAAAGCTATCGGTTTTTTGAGAGCGTCCGAATATTAATGGGAGTCAATGTACATAGAATTAAAATTCTGTATTTAGATTGTATAAGACGATAATTTGACTCTTATAAATGTATAGGGTGTATAAAAATTATATGTCACGGCCATCATAGCGGGATTCTACACCTTTGGATCGGTGAAGATCTGTTAAAAAAATAAACCGCAAAATTTACCTTGACCTTGAGAATCAAGTTCAAAATTTTGTCCTATCGCATCGTGTAGTACTCATCGCGAGGAACAAAAGTCTCAAAGGAACCATGGGTCTCAGATCAACCGTTCTCTTAAAAAACGATGTTAAATTCAACTTCGAAAATATTTTCACTGTTACAACGCGTTTATTTTCGCATGTTTCCAAAGTAAATAGATAGCAGGGGCACAGTTGTATTACTATCGCACGTAAACGCCGCAGTAATGATCAGTCTTTTAGTGTCTTGTTGATATTCAGATACGATGGTTCGCTATCGTAATATTCGAAGCAGGCTTCATGCTGTCGAGGAAGCAGGATGAAGTAAGTAACCGGCGCGCGATCATCACTACACACAACATGGCGGCTCTAAGCTATCAAAAACACAGCAAATCGCTCAAGTTTAAACACTTATAACTTTTGAACCATTGTTCCTCCAGAATCAAAACGTGGATTTCTTACATCTTCTCATTCAAATCTACTGGATAATATAGGAAAAAGGCAAAAATTTATAGGAGAAAGTAAAAATTTCTGGTTATATTGCGATATATTATGTTTCCCGACCTAAAGAATAATTTCCTCTTGCTTCGTCAATAGCACGAACCATGCTTTGAATATTATTGTAGCGAATCATCGTATCTGAATATCAACAAGACACTAAAAGACTGAACATTACTGCCGCGTTTACATACGATAGTAATCTACCCGTATCCCTGATATCTATTTACTTCGGAAACATGCGAAAATAAACACATTGTAACAGTGAAATTACTCTAGAAGTTAAATGGAACTTTAATATCGTTTTTTAAGAGAACAGTTGACCTGAGACCCATGGTTCCTTTGAGACTTTTGTTCCTCGTGATGAATACTACACGATTCGATAGGACAAAATTTTGACCTTGATTCTCAAGGTCAAGGTCAATTTTGCGGTCTATTTTTTTAACAGATCTTCACCAATCCATAGGTGTAGAATCCCACTATGGTGGCCGTGACACATAATTTTTATACACTCTGTACAGTATAAAAAACGAGGACGAATTTAATACATATTAACATACAGGTTATATTTATGTATTAACCATAAATTGATTTTAACTAATTATTAGGTGTACCAATTAATTTGAGACCCTCACAGATAACCAATGGCAAACTGTTTTTTAACTTAAATGTTTTAATCATCATACTAGAGAGAAAGAGAGAGAAAGAGAGAGAGAGACTCATTAATTGCTTGTAAAATGAGGATAGTGTATAGAAAATAATGCAGATTATTTTAGAAAGTAGAATATACTCTAATTGTTTGTAAATAATAATCAATAACTTCGCGAACAAAATGCTACGAACTAATTCGTACACCTAATAAAATAAAAAGGTCTGTCCTTTGATTGATAAACATTGAATCCGGATATGAGTTTGTTTTACTATAGTGATGCACCACAGGACACACAGACACACACCAAGCTTAGTGTGTCCTCAGAGCCCAGATGAAAGTAGCTACAACGCTTGCGTAACGTTGAGGAAACAATTACAAAAGGACACGGCTTACACCAGAGAGCCTCAACCATATAGGAATTGTCATAAATATCTACATTAACCCTTAGCACTCGAGTGATGACTGAGAGTCATCATTAAAAATTGCTGTAGTATTATTCAAAATATTGTTTACATTATTGAATATGTTGATATCTAATCAGTTAGTAAACATTTAAGTATTGTATGAGTTATTATATCAATTTCATATTCATACAAAGAGAACAATTAATACAGAATGAAATTATTCTGGGTCGGAAAAAATGTTTAATTTTCACGTTAAAATAGCACCGAGTGTAAAGGGTTAATTTGAAGATATATTTCAGTAAATATTATACCTAACAATGTAGTAAATGACATAATATAATAATTTAAACGTTTGCATATACTAAATTTATTGTAATCATGAAATTTGTCTACTATTTATTCATCACTTTTAATCGTTTTCTCGATAGCCGGAACGATGTGTGTGAATGAGCGAATAATAACTTCCACTTCATAACATATAATATATAATATCATTATCACTTTTTGCACTATTGGTGATGCAAAGTACATTGATATCTTGCATAGATTACGTCAACAATTCAAGGATGAAACGTTATTGAGGACACAAGTGGATTGCTTGGCAGAAATTATTTGTTAATGAACGCCAACATCATCAAAGTACAATGCATCAAGGTGAGTGTCACAAGAAACAATTTAAGTCATTTGGGGGCTGATTGAATAGCCGTTTGCACAAAAGAAAAAATGAACGAACTACATTGGACTATTCTTGAACATCCCTTTCACTCTTGAAATGTATCATCTGTTACGGATAGAGAATATATTCCGTTCGTTTTCTCACAGGAATCTCTTCCAGATCGTCTCTGGCGGGAAGCGTCCTAGATAACCTTTCATATCATAGTTGAACTCTTTAATTTAGGACCGAGCTCTGGCTCCGATGTCATTAGAAGTGACAAAAATGAGAGTCTGGCCCTAAGCTTCAATCTCTAAGCGCGATTAGATTATGAACAGAGCATTCCATTCATTGTAGGGGTATATAAACCCTTAGATTCTTACTCTCGCGGGCTAGTACTTCGGTAGACACGTATCGCGTCACGTCGTGCTGTATCTCGGAAAGTCAACTTCTAGTGAGATCGGGCTATAGTACCTTTCGAATCAGGGTTAACCATATAGATTCCGCGAGTTCGGTTTAAAATCTATTAGGCAGTGTTGAAGTTGCCCGAGTCCCCCGCATTGCCAGTGCGTTAAAACCGAGCATCATAGTTGGTAAATTCCTTCTTCTACATTTCTACACCTTTTATCTTCATTCCATTCGCGACAATTACACATTTGTATCACAGATATTTATAATTAGAATATATTTGTGTTCTTTGGTAATTAGAGCAAATTTATTAAACCCATAATTATTGTCCAATATCCTAATATAGTGATTGAACGTTCCCACACGATACAATCTTACCACTCAAGTTGTATCAATTAGATTATACTACAGGGTGTCCCAAAACGATAGCGATAGCCGGAAATGGGAGGTTCCTTGGGTCATTTGAAGCGACATTTTCCAAA
>CM052258.1:787010-801677 GCA_028455795.1 Lasioglossum marginatum | reverse complement strand
ACGGACCAATCAGAGCGCGAGCTAGACGCCCGCTCGCACGTTCCGCGTGGCGAGCCGGCAGGCGAGCGTTGGCTTCTAGCTCGCGGGCGTCTAGCTCTGATTGGTCCGTGTTTTTCGTTAATAACTCCTAAACAAAGCCGCGGACGCCATTTTTGCTTTGGAAAATGTCGCTTCAAATGACCCAAGAAACCTCCCATTTCCGGCTGTCGCTATTGTTTTGGAACACCCTGTAGTTACGAGGCCCACTAACTATCCTTGGTGGCTCCCTGTTTACCGCATCAGGTTCGTCCGCTACCTAGCAGCTCCCTGGTTACGCATCAGGTTCGTCTGCACTGTTACTAACAGGTTAAAACCTTAATCCTAGGGTAATAACTCTTCGCCAGCCACTCGTGCTACTTCACGGCCCTGGCTCGTAACACACCTATTACCTTGTAATTATCATTTGTTCGAACCTGTCAACAGTCGTTGTTCTAATAGCAACGAAAAGGTGGATCACTTCGCGTGCAATTGGCTTTGGGCCTAACTCTATTTTCTATTGAAGCTGAAAAGTTGTTCAACGTGCTTGTGTTGCCTCCTAGCGACTTTCCTCATTGGACGATGTCTGAGCATTGTCGATGATGTCTTGTAAACATGTCTTATGAATGACCTGTCAAAACCACACAAAATCGTTCAACTTTAAACACACATAACTTTTGAACCAGTGAATTCCTAACGTTAAAACTTGGATTTTTGGCATTTTCTTGTCAAAATTTACAGGATTATACAAAAAAAAGTTAAAAAATTTTGGTCCCGTAAGGTGAAGTTTAGCCTATCTGTTGAATCATTTCTCACGAAAGTATCTTTATAATTTCAATGATTGCACAATGAAAAATCTGAAGTCAGTCATTTGACCGGGTTTAGTGTTAACCCCTTGCCGCATTTTAACGAGTCAGACTCGTCATGAAGATATTAACAAAGTCTAACAAATATGAATGTTGCGTGTTTCTTTTTAGATGAAATAAAATTTGATTCGTTTGTAATCAATATTTAAGCATTAAAATAAATGTAGCCATACAAAAAATATAAATTTTCTTTTCCCTTCTACGACATTTTTTGGGATAAAGACGTTTTAATGACTGTAACTATAAAAAAATGGTACGGCAAGGGGTTAAATAGAATATCCCATACAGATTGAGTGTAAGACGTGTCTACTTAAATGTCCCATCTATTTTACATTAAAGGTCTCATCTAAATAGGAACAACTATACTGTTAAACAATACAAAATTCTTTTATGAAGATGTACGTTCCAGAATGAATAGCTACAAAAAGTTTTCAAAATACATGTCGTATTTGTTGAAATAAATTATTAAAACTAACTCTGTTCTTCGCGTGGTTCTCGAAAGAATCGTTAGAATCTGCAGACCGGTGCAGAACCAGCAGCAGTTTTCTGTCGCTTCATGAAAAAGTTATCACCCCTTTCTTAATCAATGTTGTGCCTGGATCATGTTGCGGAGCGGAGCGGGATAACATACTCTGCAACGACGAGTATGGCCGGCGCGGCGGTGTGTATACTGCATACATACTACATACACACAATCATTTTGCCAGTATTGCGGCAACTCGCCTGTCGAAAACACGTCTTTGCTAGTCACGTCTCACGTACTTTGCTGCTACTGATTTTCTTCCAACAGCTTTTCTAAAAAAGCTTGAAAAACGAACTGACATTTTGGAATAGGCGCGTACAAGAGAAGAATATAGAAATATTTCCACTTTTCAAAACATTTTGAAGGTTTAGCTAAACACTTTTATCATTATTATCTCGAAAAGTGAGAATGTCAATTTCGCATAAAGGTCAGCTTTATGGAAAATATTGATTCATATGGTTTTGACGTGATGCGTGATATTTAACGAGAAAAATATTTCACAAAAGAATGAATTATATAATATGTACATATACATATACAAGGTGAGGCACCTAAGACTTACACCGAAAATATTTCCGCTGTTTTCAGTAATACGAAAAGTAATAAGAAAATGTTTCAGGCAGAAAATGTTTGATTCAGTGGAGCAATTATTGTGACGGAGAAGTTCTTTTTTCTCTAGATCATATTTTCCGATATTTCAAATTATTCTGAATGTATTCTAAAATTTATTAGTATTTAAAATGAGTATATAAAATGAAAAATGTATTTTCAGAAATTATTTTTGATTTTCTTAAGCGCTATGCTCAATTAAAATTTAATTTCAATGTAACACCTGTACATATATGTAATATAAGCAATACAACAATACTGTACTTGCTAAATAAACCAATCGGTTTAAAGCAATGATAAATAAATATTCAGTAAGGCAGTTGTAACCTAGCAGGACTTATGTAAACTAATTTTAAATTACACATTAAGTTATACTGTTACAACGTATTGATATATTATTTATTGTATTGTTTACTGTGCCTAAACTGTTCATGTATTGTATATGCTACATAAATCTTATTTGGTTTAAAGTAATAAATAAATAACAATAAAATAATGTGTTTTCAGAGGCTCCTAATCAATAAGAAATATATAAAAAAATCTTTTAAAAACCACGCTTATATTAAAATGCACTAAAAAGGAGAAAATAAGTTTTATAGACATTAGTGACTATAAATAAAAGCGTGGAGCGCTAAACTATATTGACGTGACCTTCGTGGGCGCACCACGCTTTTATTTATAGTCATTAAAATCTATAAAATTTTATTTAAGTCATTAAAGTCTATAAAAATTATTTTCTCCTTTTTAGTGCATTTTAATATAAGCATGGCTTTTAAAAGGTTTTTTTATATACTTTTTATTTTCTACTTTTTAGTCTTTACATATCTTGTAATCGATCTCAATTACCACTTCAACCAAGATCTTTTGTAAAAGGGAGAATATTGTGTCATGATTAGATAATTCATTATCCCGTTTTTATAGCCAAAATAAATAAATATCCTGTCAAATTTGATGTAAGAAAGGAGATGCAAGACTTGTACGACATGATCTACTGAATTACTAGTGATCTATTATGCAAAAGAATGAGGGGATGACTCCGAGAGACGACGTCTCTTATTGATGAAGTCGGAATGGGACTGAGCTCCTTCGCAGTGTTCCGATTGAGGCCTCAATTTCTCGCGCATGCGCAAAACAGTAGCGTATCTACAATGACGCAGCAGAGCGGCCAGAGCCCTAGCGCCCCGAGGCAGTTATATTGGCGGGAGTGTACCGGTATTATTGGCGGGACGAGTGAGAGTCATAGATAGTCACAGAAGAATAAGTTTGAATTATATTAAATTTCAATATTTCATATGTATAGACTAATAAATTTTTAAAAGTCTGCGGGGTGCTCAAGCTACCCGATTTCATCGAAAAGGTTACTGAGGCTGAAATTGCCACGCACGCGCGAGAAATTGAGGCCTCAATCGGAACACTGCTCCTTCGGTGCGAAGTGGGTCAGTGGAGTTGGGATAAGTCGGAGTGAGAACGCGTGAAGTAGGGAGCGCTGGCGCGCAGAGTGGGGATCGCTGAACGCGATGACTCACTACTGTGTGTCGCGCGGCGAGGTGATGGTTAATATTTAAATTTTATTTCTCCTAAACGCACAGGTTTTTAAAAAAAATTTTTTTAATATTGCATTGTCATCCAGTTCTGAGCTGTGTTTAAAGTTTCAAGTCTCTAGCTGATACGCATACAACAACAACAAAACCACAACAACAACAACTCGGCAAGCAATAAGCGTGGTAAAAAGGACGTTTCTGTCGCGGTATCATAATTTTGTCTGCTTCTTATATAAATACATATCTATTTGCATGGTCATCCGGATTCTAGTAATTACTAGACTGCGGATGTTATGCGTGTAACAGACCTGCACCGGAGGTCTGTTACTAACGATCACGATACCGCGTCACCGCCGCGCTGCGTAGCGAAAACTGTAGTACGACTCGCGGCCCAGAGAGGGCCACCGCGCCGAACCGGTTTCTCGCGAGAGAAGTTGAACGGTCGCGCCTATAACTCCGGCCGGCGGACGCCGAATTATCAGAGATCCCCAGCCTGAGCAGCTACTCAGGCATTCCCGATCCTACCCTGAAGACATCGCAAGCCATCTTTTCCAAGTAAGTACCACATCCAGATTTCCACCGAACCTCCGACAACGAGGTCTTCGCAGCTACGAAGATCTTTGCGCTGGACTCTACTCCGCGGTGGGGCAGCTACCTCACCGCACCACCTCTTTCGAGCAGCTACTCGATAGAAACTCCGGCAGCTACCGGAGTCCGACGACCAAGGGGCAGCTACCCCGAGGTTATCGTAGAACCGCCGTGGGAGGCCTCGATGGCAGTGTCTCACTGACATCGCGGATCCGACAATCCCGACCCGCGGCAGGGGAGATCACTTCGTGATCGAACTCTTTCCCTGATCCCGCCGAGCACGAAGTCAGCGGACCGAATGCTATGCGATCGCCGTTGTCGATCGCATCCGAGTGAGCCCGCCGAGCTCCGCCCGCCGCCGCGATCACCGTCCGCCGCCGCGATCACCGTCCGCCGTCCGTTGATCACCGAGCACTGTCCGTTGCAGTACCGATCACCGTCCGCCGTCCGTACTGATCCGCGTCCGCGTAGATCGCCGAGCACTGCTCGTCGCAGTGCCGATCGCCGTCCGTTGATCACCGAGCTCTGTCCGTTGCAATGCCGATCACCGTCCGCCGTCCGTACCGACCCGCGTCTGCGTAGATCGCCGAGCCGATCACCGCGTCCGCGCTGTACCCGCGAAGCAGCACAGCGAGCATTCACGCAATATCGTGAGTCATTATTTCTAGACCCGTGCACCACGTCCTCCGTCCCGGCGATTCTCTCACCGCGCTTCTCCCTTCGTCATCGAACCCCGGCGCGACGAGCTATTCGGCAACGAAGAGCACGGGAGACGAATCGGACTCGTTACATGCGTTTATGGCAAAAATGGTTGGGTGTAATTTCAAACAATAAACAGGTTATAATAATTTGAAAATATTATTATATTATTTTCAATCTGTTAATCATATTGTTGCGAAGGCTTCGGCGCGGTTTTGCCGGCGAACACATTATTACAAACAGTAACAGATATTTATTAAAATATACAACAGTCAATAATCGATCGATGTGTTCTCGCTTCAATGACTCGAGAGGACTCGGATGACTCTTCTTTCTTCTTATCAACAGCCTCGTTGTCTGGATACCGCAATATCGATCCGACAGGCAACTTCTCTCGATTTCTGTGATATCTGCAGAATATCACAGGGGAAGGCAACTTCATCTCGTGCCGTCGTAACAATATTAAGAAAGAAAATAAGTTTCTTTTTCACTCCAGATTGTTGCAATTCAAGTAAAAAATTTTTATTTTGCATAAAAATCCGCTGTCTAGAATTACTATTCGTCCAAGCTGAAGACATTTGGGTGTTCAGAGTAAAAGAAATGGCTATTTTGCCATTTTCATAATTAACATGTGCTCTCTTCTCATAATTAACATTTTACATTGAAATGGATCGGAGACAGCTTTGTTACTGTCTGCTAGCTCACTTAAACTTCCAACGTTGAAAAATAAAAGGGCCCCCCTCCGAATTGGATCGATCAACCCAAAAACATCGACAAGAGACGAAGGAAAAGCCCGACTAACTTCGAGACTTCGGAAAAATCTCGCTACCGTCTCGTCAACATCTCACTCTCCGGCCAAGAACGGTTTTGCCTGCAAAGAGGGCACTAGAACGCCGATCCATGAGGGAATTGTACAGGATTAACGACTTGGGAAGAGAATAAAGAGAACCGAAAGAAAACGACAAATCACACACTTACGAAGCCACGAAAAATCGGAAGGTTACTGTTGAGATCACGTATTTGGATCTGCGTGGCCAAGGTCTACGATGCCAAACGTCTACATTCGGAAGAACGTAGGGCAGCATACAGCCCGAAACTCGGTCCGATAGAAAGTGGAGGTAACGCAAACCTAAACCCTGTCCAATAAACGCTCGAACAACGCAACTCAATCTATCGATCGTTCAACCACCTTTCAATACATCGGTCCAACTTCATTAAATTGAGTTGGATCAATACACTCCTTCAGAGGTTTGTACTTGAGCGTTCACCACGTCGGTTTCATCGATCACACACCTCGACAAATGTAACAGTTTTGGATTAGCCTGCCAGCTTTCTTGACCTTAATATTATCCAGAATGTCTGAACTGACCTGTCAAGAAGTGCGTACGCGGGCGAGAAATAATTTAGTGACGTAAAAGAGTTAACAGATACTATTTTTAAAAGGTGGCACCTCTATTAAACGAATAGATAAATTATATAAAACCATTCCAAAGCGTTTACCAGATGTTGTATAACTGTGCATTACCAAAACAACTTCAATTTCTAATTGGCGTCCTATTATTTTGTTGATCAAGATCAGCCCATGTTTATAGTTTGTTCTCTAACATCCCTTCTATATAACATACAAACTTCAGATTTATGCTCACTTTAGAGGCCGCATCCAATAGATAGAGTGTATGAAATGTACATTTTGTCCGGCACTGTATATTAAATAATATTTTCAACATACAATAGTAGTGCATCCATTTAACGACACCAGCACAATATCGAAACTTCTCTTTTTTCCTCCCCTGGTAGCATGGATACCTGTTGTTACCTGTTGTTACTCAGACGTTGTGTAGTTGGATGGCCGACGACTTTTATGATACCATCGGGAATTGTCACTAGACGATCCCTGGAAATCGTCCTCAACGGGAATCGCGCCGTATGCTACGCGAAGTAAAATTTATAGTATTTTAGAATTGTTTCTGATGCATCGGCATTTTTGGAAACTTACGGAATCCTCTTCATATCTCCTTTTTAGCCTCTGTCTACTCTAATTCTATCAGCATTCCTGATCTTCTCCCTTCTTTACCTTCAGTTTCTGTTCCCTCTTTCCATAATTTCGTCGTTTCCTTATTCGTTGATTCTAACTTTTTCATTTCCATTCTAACTTCCTTATCTTTCTTCGTAATTTCTTCTATATACTTTTCCGTGTCTTCTCTAATTCCTGTGTACTCTTTCTGGCAACCTTATCCTTCTACCACTCCTGTATCCTTTTCAGCCACGTTATTGATTGTATTCTCTTTTTGCACTATCTTCCCGGTTTTCTCTCTTGACTTCACATTTTCTGTTAGCCATGTTTCATATTTCCTAACCACTTACATATGACCTTCATATGTCTTTGATCTAATAGTTAACGAGATATTATCGAAATCATTTTTCATATGTACTCCCCATATTTTAGTTGAGGCACATCAGTTCGAGCATCTACCACCTTCCAGGTGGTACGTATATGTGGCATACCTATGTACGTAGCATATACAGGATGTATCCGTTAAGTTATGTCACCATTTTTTAGGCATTTCCAGTAGTGCAATTAAAAAATGTTTTAGACAAAAGTTTCTCAGTACTTGGTGAGCTACATGTTCGCATATTCTTAAATCTGAGAAAATGTTTTTTACGTAAAAAAGTAAAGGTCACCTTGACTTTTTTAAATGGCACCATATGTTTTGGACATCATAGGATTGTTTCTGACGTCGAGACGAATTTAACAGTGTATTACACTATGACCTTGAAATGACCTCGGACTCGTTTGTGCAAACGTAATTTCAATAAAAAATTATTTCTTACAATATAAATCAAGTTACATCAGATGTTCGAACTGCAATCCATCTTCTACGATACAGAGCTCCGTTCTTTGTATTAGACTTTTCGTTGTCGCCATAATTAGGGCGTCTCGGTTTATGTTATTATACAAAAATCATTGCTTTTACGTTAGTTCCTAAGTTATTTTGAAGCCAATCCGCACGCGTCTATTCGACAAGTTGCAAAAGAATTGAATATGTCGATCAAAAGTATTAATAGAATTACGAAAAGATACAAATATCATCCATTTAAAATGACATTAGTTCAAGAATTGCGTGTTACTGATGAACAGCAGCGATTAGAATTTCTGGCGTGGCTAGCTGCTGCTAATGAAGAGGATCTTGAAATTTTTATGAAAGTTATGTGGACAGACGAATCTAAATTTACAAATAATGGTGTTTTCAATCGACGAAATCAGCGTTATTGGTCAACAGAGAATCCACACTGGACACAAGATCGCAACTTTCAAACTAAAGTAAGTGTCAATGTTTGGTGTGGTATTTTAAATGGTCACTTAATCGGACCATATTTCTTCGAAGAAAATTTGACAGCTACTCGATATCTTAACTTTTTGGAAGAAAAACTTCCACATTTCACTGAACATTAGGAACGATATGTACTTTCAACAAGACGGGTGTCCTGCCCAAAGCTATTATAATTAGGGGATATCTTAATAACAAATTTAGAAATCGTTGGATAGGAACGTATGGTCCAATTCGTTGGCCACCGCGTCCTCCGGATCTGTATCCGTTGGATTTTTATCTTTGGGAATATCTGCAATCTGTTGTATACGATACAGCAATCAATAATGTTCAAGAACTTCGAAATCGCATAACAACTGCATGTAATAACATAAACCGAGACGCCCTAATTATGGTGACAACGAAAAGTCTAATATAAAGAACGGAGCTCTGTATCGTAGAAGATGGATCGCAGTTCGAACATCTGATGTAACTTGATTTATATTGTAAGAAATAATTTTTCATTAAAATTACATTTGCACAAAATTTCCGAGTCCGAGATCATTTCAAGGTCATAGTGTAATACACTGTTAAATTCGTCTCGACGTCAGAAACAATCCTATGATATCCAAAACATATGGTGCCATTTAAAAAAGTCAAGGTGACTTTTACTTTTTTACGTAAAAAACATTTTTTCAGATTTAAGAATATGCGAACATGTAGCTCACCAAGTACTGAGAAACTTTTGTCTAAAACATTTTTTAATTGCACTACTGGAAATGCCTAAAAAATGGTGACACCCTCTATAGTACGCATTTAATTTTCACAAAGTAAACAATTTTTTATGTGTAATTTAAATGGTATCAATGGTCAATATCTCGCAAGAGTTGTTTTTCTCGTAATTTTCCAGATCATCGATGTAGTTTTTAAATAACTACATATGTTTTCATGCTACATCTTCGGAGTTCAGGGTCATTTGAAGGACACGTCACAGTGTATTTCTTAGAGCTACGCGATACAACACGAAAATATATGTAGTTATTTAAAACATCATCGATGGCCTTGAAAAATATTTGATACCATTCAAATTACACATAAAACATTTCTTTACTTTGCATTTCTTTATTTTGTCTTGTCCAAATTAAAGAAGATATTCTGAGGGTCACACTTAAGTGAGACACCCTATATACTGTATATCATAATTAAAACACGAATACTTCAAACAGTCTTTGATATATTAAAACTACGATTACTGTACCATAATTTATCGTATGTAGCATTATTATTTACGATAGTTTCTTGAAAAGTCACAAAATTAACTAAAGTGAATCTCACTTTAAGAAATATGTATACGTAGAAACTTTTGTATTAGAGACGTGGATAGAAGATAAAACGTTTACTAAAGAAAATATCAATCCCTATCGAGAATAGTTGGTATGGGAGAATGTTTTAGTCGACATAAAGTTCATGTATAGTCATTGTCAAAATTGTCAATACTGTGTACAGATTGATAACTTGATGTGTCATATTTATCTTCTAGACTCTATATGATCTTCATATGTCCTAGATCTAACAGTTAACGAGATATTATCGAAATCATTTTCCATATGTACTCCCCATATTTTAGTTGACGTTGAGGGACATCAGTTCGAGCACCTACTATCTTGCAGGTAGGTATAGCATACATACGTAGCATATACAGGGTGGTAGAGGAACCCTGATAGAGTACGTTAAGCATGTAAATATGGTCTTCACACGTTAAGTTATGCTTTTTCAAGAATAACTCCTTCGAAGGCCATTTGGAGGTCAACATATTATACATGGTTAAATTTGTCTTTCCATTAGCTGTAATGTTACACCAATCAAAATACGTCGTTCCATTTAAAAAGCGATGACCTCGAAATATCGAAAGATTTGACCTAGAGGAAAAAAACTTCTCCGACGCAATAATTGCCTCACTGAACCAAACACTTTCTGCCGAAACATTTTCTTGTCTTACTAGTACTAAAAACAACGGAAATACTTTCGCCGAAAGTATCAGGTGCTTCACCCTGTGATAATTAATATTAACGAGATAATATCTCGTTAACCGCCAGGTTTAGGACATATGAAGGTCAATATAGTTTTACGCAGAATTTGATACTCACAGAATTGATTTGATAGAAAGTGTTTACATAAAAATATTTCCCTCTCTATACCATACTCTACATATACAAATAAGAAATCAGTGTGTAGATTAAGTATAGGATTAAAGTATCTTTGTATTACATGTAATTTTTGATATCTAAAATGCAATTTGTTATATCGAGTATTTTCTTGTTCTTCTAAGTTGTTCTATAAATGTTTTTCGTTCGCTTATAAATGTTATATGGATGCTAATACGTTTAACCAGATTCATATCCTTGTCGAGAAAGCTGACATTAATAAATAAATAATACATGAACCATTGTTGTTTATAAAACAGTGTTATTGCCATGGTTAAATATCACACAAATGTTAAACCAGCTCGTAAAATATTAATTTATTGTGTGAACACACATTGGAGAACTCAGTTTGTCCTAGCAAATGAAAGGGATAAAACGTGTCAGTTAAGTGCAGGTAGGAACACGTTACCAAGGCATTATTGTACTTCGCTCGTTTCCTTATTACCACTCTTTGTTTCTTCCACTCATCCACGCCTTATTGTTCTTTTTATGTTCTCGTTCCACCATTTCCCCAACTGTTTCCATGAACCTGCATTCTCCGGACACATATACAAGGTGTACCACGTAACTGTTTCCGCGATTTTTCGGGCACTTCCGGTTGCCAGATAAACAAATGTTTGGAAAAAAATTAATTTGCTTTTAGTCTTAACAGCAAGGCAGTTTGAGTTGGTGATATTTCTTTCGAGAAATCAATATCTGAACTGATATCAACATCTCAAGTCTGCCTTGAAACAAAATTAATTAGTTATTCTTTTAGTTAGTCTGCTAGAAAATGAAATAGAAAAAATTCGTGAACGAAATTTGTTCATGAAAAACGAAGGTCATCTTCATTTTTTTGAACGACACTACATATTTTTTAGTGCATAATATTATTGCTTATGTCAAGACGAGTTCAACGGCCTAGTATACTATGACCTTGACATGACCTTAACAATAAGGACTCGACAGTAAGGCAGGTTTGAGTTGTTGATATCAGTTCAGATATTCATTTCCCGAAAGAAATATCAACAACTGAGGCCTGTCTTACTGTTAGGACTAAAAACTAATTAATTTTGTTCCAAACATTTTTTCATCTCGTTACCGGAAGTGATCGAAAAATCGTGGCGACAATATTAAAAAAGGTATAAGAAAGAAATCAAACTTTATACACATTATACACATGAAATCACGGATTTTCATGACATTGTATAGGCTTCTGGAACTCTACGCTGCGATTATAAGACGATTTTTCATCCCTCAATGTTGTTTAAGATTTTTGAGTTACAACGGTCGAATATTTGTTGTTAATTTTTTAAAAAAATTGTAACTAGGAGTTTTCAAACTTGAAATTGGTCTCTTAGGACAGAATGAATCAGGTTGAAAGAAGATGACGCTCCAACGATACTGCAGAAGAAAATTTCGAAGTTCGAAACTTTTGTATCCAGCAAGTGTCGTAATATAACATTTCTAATTGCCACAGTTATAAACTTTGCAAGTTATAAACCATGGATCGCTAACCTTCCATTCGAGTAACCAATTATCTCTAATGAATATCTGCTTACATTTTCTTAATTACTGGAAAAAATAATTTCTTGATTGCATTTCAAAATTTGAAAATAACAAATACTATTTCGTATTCAGGTGCTTAATCCATATGGTATGGCCGTCAAATTAATATTGTTACAACGACGTATTGGACACTAGATCTATGAAACGTGTTAACATCATGCATAATAATCTTTATGCATTTATGGCTTCACGAAATTTAAAAAAAATACTAGAATATTACATTCGATAGAATTGATTACGACTTCTATTTATCTCATATCTATGAGGATTATTACCACTGAAGATCAGATTTTATTTCATCCCAATGTCTTAAAATTTGTACTTACATCCGCAGTCTAATAATAACACAATAACAAGATTATACATCCAGATTTGTTGCAAGTTTTACTATATTATTGTTATGTCTAGTTTAAAAATATTTATGGCTGGATTAATAGCACATTATGAAATCAATTCTAAGAAATTATTGCTTTATCTGTATTTTTTATAGGGAGGATTATTACGTAGAGGTTATTACGTAAGGTGTGTGGAGCTCTCCTGTTGGTGGGGCGAGGTAAAACTATTAAAATTCTGCTCTAAGGGGGAATTTTAACCCTTTGCACTCGGAGCTATTATAACTTCAAAATTAAACATTTCTGCCGACCTAGAAATATACCTCGTGCAATACCTAAATGTTTAGTAATTGATTAAATACCGATATATTTAATAATGTAAACAATATTTTGAATAATGGTACAACAATTTTTAGTTGCGCCTTAAAGTCACCATTCGAGTGCTAAGGGTTAAGATTGAATATTAGAAAGATTATTTACAACAATTTACAAGCTACGTTGTTGCGAGCAATATTTCTTACATTAAACTTAGTCCCATATCGATGTCTGTAATATTGTTCTAGTTACAATTTAAAAATAAAATTAATACTAAATTTTCGGTTTTTATAACACACAAAATTCAAATAATATTATGGGATTAAAAATCGTTTTATAATCGGAGTATCAAGTTTTACAAGCTTATGCAATTTCATGAAAATCCGTGATTTCGTGAGTATTAATTACGATTGTTTGAAAATACACTGGCTTTTACACCGTAGGAATTATTTTAATTAAATACCTAAACGGAAATCCTTTGCGTAGAACTCTACAGATACCGGCAGATACCCAATTGATCCATAGAATTTTAAAGCTAATTTCTGCTGAGCGATGATATTGAACGGTGAATTGCATATCAAATTAATTAATGAAATTCCCGTGATTTAGTGATTTAATTGGGGTTTATTTTATATACGAATATTTACAAGTATTTGTGCATTCAATACAGTGACTCGGAAAAATATTCGGACGCTCTAAAAAGACGACCCAGATAGCACAGGACGTCCTAAAGACGTCCATTTTACGTCCATTTTAGGTCGGAGCCTAAAAGGACGTCCTGAAGACGTCTTGAAGATGTTCTTTCGGGACGTTGGTTTAACAATAAAGACGTTTTAAAGACGTCTTTTTCGGGGCGTTTATGAGACGTTTTATTTTAGGCGTCTTAAAGGCGTCTTAAAGATGTCTTTTCCGGGACGTTGGTTTAACATCTGAAATAAGACGTTTTAAAGACATCTTTTTCGGGACGCCAGTTTAACGTTTGAAAGACGTCTCATTCGGGGCGTTTTTAAGACGTTTTATTTCATACGTCTGTGGGACGTTCATAAAAAGTGTTACAGGTCCAAAAATGTTAATTAAATATATATATATACATATGCATGTGATTGGTCATGTGAAAATAAGAGACTGGAAGGGTCCCAGTCCCTTTTCGTGACAAATCATATATGATATAATAAAGTTTAATTGTAGGAAATATATACAGGGTGAACATTATAAAGCGTTACAGACGAATATCTCCAAAAATATTAATTATATGCAAAAATGTTTCAGATGAAAGTTGTTCAGTACCGAGGGGAATATCATGTGGTGGGACTTTTATTTTTCCCGGTGGACACTCCAAGGTGAGGTAAAGGTCAACTTTCTTTTTTTAAATGGATCCTATATTGTCCCCGGCATGGGACCCTCGATCCCCAGTTATTTTCGTTATTTTAAATCATATTTTTTCCAAATTTCAATGGCATATTCTAATAACCTCGAAATATGTTGTTGGAGGCATAATTCTGAACAACTTCTTCCTATACGTGTTGCCGCCAGATGACATTGATTTCCAAGATATTTTCAAAAAACTGTTGCTACTGCACAGAGTCCGTTTTCAATGACCTTAAAATCTGTTGTTAAGGTCAAATTTCCGCAAATATCTCGTGAACCAAGGTCGTCCGGCGGTAACATGTGAAGGAAGAAGTTATTCAGAATGATGACCTTAATAACATATTTCAAGGTCACTGAAATCGGTGAGATAAATATACTCAAAGATAATACTCATTTTTTTACAGAGAACGTAAAATGTTATTACTAGGCTGCGGGTCTTTATGCATTTATAGCAAAATTGAGTAGATGAAATTCAAAATTGCTAAAAAATTTTAAAATCCTAGATATCAATATATGATTTCTCCTTTTTTAAAATCATTAAGGAAAGAAATAACATTCAATTAAGTTTCTATCTCTTGCAATCTATGTAATATTCTGGAGGATTCGCTCAGTAAAGTAAAACAACGTTTTATCTAATAATAAATACAATGTTTTATCTAATAATAGATACAATGAGCGAACTTTATAGAAAAAACTCATCCTAGAAAAAAGTTTTGTAAATAATCTTTATCAGGAAATTTGATAAGATATA
>CM052258.1:728584-786910 GCA_028455795.1 Lasioglossum marginatum | reverse complement strand
GGTGGCCCTCTCTCGGCCGCGAGTCGTACTACGGCGTTCGTTACGCGGCGCGATGGTGACGCGGTACCGTGGCCGTTAGTAACAGGCCAATGCAGGTCTGTTACACAGGTATAATGTAACCCAAAATGATCGCAGTGGTAATTAAAGTTGCTTAATTAAGAACGTAGAAAAAGATACTTATACATATAAATAATACTATTATTATGAAATTAGTTGCAATAGAACACAATACCAAAGTTTGGCTACCTATTTCTTCGACACCCTATACATACAGGCGGCTGTCCGAACTCGGCTTTTCTGCTTATAAATATATCGAACTCGCTGCTCGCCTTTCGGAATTTTCTATCAGAGATTTAAAAAAATATGCAGCACAACATAGTCAGATTTAATATATCTTGTCATCCCGTGACATATTTCTATTTTTTTATGTATTTGTAAAAATGTTGGCGGACATTATTCGTGAACAGACTGCAGTCTTTTATACGAAATGGAATTTCTCTGCATTAGTTATTTCCTCCCTTAATCGGTTTATTGAGCCGGAAATAACACAACAGTATTTTTAAATCCTATATCGTTTTTACTGTCCCGCATTTAATCCGCTCATCCTTGTCATAAATACATAAAATCCGCAGTGTATTTATGAAAAATGTATAATTACCATGAAAATACTAAAATACTAAAAATGTCTTACTACTTTGAAACAAATGATTCCTGAGGTGATTTGCAGTAACTTTTTCTTTTGCCAAACTTTCCGCCTCGGCTTTGTTAAGCAGTTATTAACGAAGAACACGGACCAATCAGAGCACGACAACACCGGACGGATCCGGCTTAGCGACACACAGTGGTCCGGATTGGAAAATCGATTTCCGACATTTTGTCGAAAAATAAACTTTCTTATATGTATTGACATGTACAAGGATTGTATTGCTTCCTAAATATCCATCTACCTCGAAAATAAAGAAATTAATAGAATATGATAAAAATTGTAATGGTAACAAACACTTGAAGTTGGACATTTTAAAAATACAGTAGGACCTCGATTAACCGGCTTGATCGGGAGACAAACAGCCCGGTTAAAGACCCGATGGATAATCCAGACCCGAGGAAATAATTAAAATGTACATTATATTCCAAAATTTGTTTTTTATTTTTGAAAATTTATTTCCCTTCATAATATAATCATATTTAAACGCATACTTGCTTACAATCGGGATCCGGTTAATCTAACCTACTAGTACAACTCGTGGCAAAATGTTTCCGATCGTAGGCATTGATACGGATTTTACAGAAAACATTAGTATTTTAGAGATATAAAATATTAGTTGTGGAGTTAAAACTGATGGCAAATTAAAAGGGGCTTATTAAAGAATGAAAAACAATACCATGACGTAAGCATCCATTTATTATAACAAAGAAACGAGAAAATAAACAAAATGTTACACGGAAAAAAGTTTCCGATTAATAGAACTGCACACAGGAAGAAGTTTCTGCAGGAAAGTTTCCTATATTCGATTTACACTGTCCAACACCAAATTTGTTTAACAATTATCGTTGTGTCATTCTTATAGAGTTTTTTTCGCTGATTCCGAATCTGTCCTTAATTTTTCCCCTAGACGCACGAGTTTTGAGAAACATGATTTTGAAAAAAAAAATATATTTTTCAACTTTAAACAAATATTGTGATGTTATTAAAAAAGATATTGAATTGTTCTTTGCAGCAAAAGATTCTGTAAACTTTCCCGAATACAGTGATATCCAATATTAATATATTATGAATGTTTAAACATATTTAAACAAACGTTAAATATGGAGAGATACCACTTTTGCACCAATTTGTGCGGATATTTTTGAGTTTATCTTAAAAATTAAGGGCCCAGCTTAAAATCGAAGTATATCACGCGATAGAGCAGACTTTTATCTTGAGAAACCACGCTTTCAATTGGCAATGTCGACGTTTTTTCGAACCAGAAAGCAAAATATCTTCGCCCGACATGAGCTGCCGCCAGATACGGCGCGACACTGGTTTCTCAAGATAAAAGTCTGCTCTATCGGCCAGTTGACAGTTGGCGCGCCCTCATTATGATTCGTCCGTGTATTTCATTAAAAAGTCCTAAATAAAGCCGCGGACGTCATTTTTGCAAAGGAAAATTTCAAATGATCTCAGGAACCCCCCATTTTTCCGGATGTTGAAGGAATTTTGAGACACCCTGTAGTTGGTTTAAACACAAATTTTCCAAAATTTTCTTTACATATCATCTTACATGTCATCTAGTAAATGGATCCATCTAGCGTGACGGGAAAAGTAAAGTCGTTTGGTCCATTCATAAAATTATTATTCTGAATTAATGTGTGAACATTATCGGTGATTTATATAATAAAACATTTAACTGAACTTCAAAGTAAGTATTAACGTAATATGTATGGAATATTTATATATGCATAAGAGCAATCTGAAATGTAGGAGATTTAATTGATTCATAAGAAAATTAATGTAGTATGTATGGAATGCATAAGCAATCTAAAATGTAGGAGATTTAAGTATTTTAAATAATTAAGACATTCTTCAAAGTGATATTTTCTATTGTACAAGGTGAGTCACTTAACATTTAATGACCTTGAGTAATGATAGTCACTGAATTCCTTATGAAAGGAACTATTATCATAGATATTAAAAAGGGTAGTCTGTGTTAAGTATTCTGTCCTCATATTTTAAATCTCATACATTTTCTCTGTTTGTGACCTTGAATGACCTTGTGTACTTATAGTCATTGAATTCCTAATGAAAGGGACCCTATTATTATAGGGGGTGGTCGCGTTTTAAAAAATGAAGGTGACCTTGATATCGCTAAAAAGATAACATAACAAATATTTTTACGGCATCGTACGAACCCCATTAACCCATTCAATTTTGTCCTTGAGACATTTGAGCGTATCTTTAAAAACAGCAAAGATATCTGAGGTTCTAACGTTAGGTGACTCACCCTGTATAATATAGGGTGTGGCGTTTATAAACAGGTCACCTGAATAACTTGTTCGCTTTTGAAGATAGAAGAAAATGCGTCAGATGAAACTTACTTGGTATCGAGGTGTTCATAATCTGATGTTACTAATTTTTTTATAGGTGGAGACGTCAAGGAGATATGAAGGTCAACTCAGTTCTTTTATTTAAATGGAACGGTACGGTTTTTTATGTACATTCGGGTACAATGTTTTAAGACTAATACAATGACCTATTACGAAGTTCATACAAGGTCAACCACAACAGAAAATAAATTGTCTCAAAACACTTTTCGAAAACTTCGATGATTTACATGTAACTGCTTTATTTACTACTTTAAGTGTTCAGAATGACGTCCTTGAATATGGATACACAATATAAAACGTCGCGATACTCATGGCACTGTCCGAAGAATTTCATATGTATTTATTACAGAGCTACAAGCTTTTTTTCAAGCATGTTTTGGCATGTCAACTTTGACTATTGGTTTTCTACGGTATTAGAGGTGCGAACGTTAGTGACTCGCTCACTATATGTATAATATAATTGACAAAACTGATCATTACGCAAGTGGCACCTTTCTCTATACTTTGGTATGTAAAAAATAAAAAGATAGAATATTTAAAAAATGAAACAGTTAGAACAATTTTAAGTTATCTCGCGACTTATGAGTTTCTCTGTAGAATCACATAACAAATATTTTAATGGCTTCGTACGAGCCTCAGTATCCATTCTTGAACCATCTTGCCCTTATGACATTTGACGTATCTTTAAAAAAGAACAAAGATATTAGAGGGCCACAAGTTAGTGACTCACCATGTATGTAACCCTGTATTTCTCAATACTTTGGTATGTAAAAAATAAAAAGTTAGAATATTTAACAAATAAAACAGTTGGAATTATTTTAAGTTATATCAAGACTTACGGGTTACTCTGTAGAATCACGAGAACCTTCTACTTATGTTAAAGCTTGAGAGCAGTGGACAGGTGTCGCAAGGACAACATTCGAACTGAACTCATGTCAACCGTAAACACAAGAGGACAAGTAGACAAAGCGCGTCTGCTCCCGTCTATTCGGGTTCGCTCGTGTTTGCTCGTGTTTGCTCGTGTTCGCTCGTGTTCATGTTTATAAAGTGATTGCTGTATTAAAATTGGGAAAAATAGTAAATTGGAACTCAGTGGAGCATTCAGTATTACTTGGATGAATTTATAATAAAATGTCAAAGGCGCTGCTGGTGAACTGTTGATATTAGCATAAATTCGCATTTTAATGGACTATTTTACAGGAAGTTGAGTACACAGAAAAGTCAATTTCATCTTGTAAAAAAAGGCGATATAATGGTAAAGTTAGACAAGGCGGATTCCATCGTGCGGTTGCAAGTTGTATTGGGCTTTATGGCTACGCTCAGACGCGTCTGCGCGAACTTCCAATGCAACTTGCAACTGCCTCGACCAAGCGACGAGGAAAATTCACCTCATCCAATTCTAGCCTGGGGCGATAAAATGACCAATAAGATAATAATTTCTATTATCGGTGAATATACGAAGTTTCGGTACTCCAATTAATTTTCACAAAGCCTAAATCCATTTTCACTCAATTGTTATAAAATGAACAATTTCTAGAATTGCATTTATTACATGAACAAAGTTTAGGATATTTTTACAACTCTTTAGAATAAATTGTAAATAATACATGAATAGATACATGCAGTATTTATAAATATTCAATACTTGTCTTTTGGGTGTCCCAAAAATGTTGTGCTTCCCTGAAAGGAATGATTCCCGAGGTCATTTATGATTCCCGAGTAACTTTTTCCTTTGCGATATTGTTCTCCGCGGCTTTTTAAGGGGTTATTAACACAATACACAGACCAATCAGAGCGCGACTATAGCAATTCCCGCTGAGCCTAGCATTGGCATTGCCCGAGCCGGAATTCGTCCGCAGTAGCCGCGCTCTGATTGGTTTGTGTGTTTCGTTGATAACTCCTTAATACTAAATGTGGTTGCCTTATAAAAATGACAATTCCTATGAAAGCATATTTACAATTTCATTAATTGTGAAATAAATAAATCTAGAACCGGTCATTTGATCCGTCATGGTACGTTTAGTGTTAACAAAGCCGCGAAAAACATTTTCACACAGGAAAAAGTTACTTCAAATGACCTCTTGAATCATTTCTTTCAAAAAGTACAGCAATTTTGGGACTCCCTGTATTGTAGCACAGTTCCTGTTATATGTATAATGTATAAGATTCTTACTTTCATTCTGCATAGTATAAATATTTATTTATTTTTATTTATTTATTACTGCTTTGAACCGATTGGGGTTTATTTAGCAAGTACAATATCGTTACATGCAACTTACATTACATATAGTTATTCGAATTAATATTCGGACGCTCTAAAAAAGACGATAACTTTTTTAATACTGCACTATACGATTTGAACTTTTTTGGGAAGCAATTAGTTTACTACAGGATGTGAAAAGAAATTTTTTCAAAAATTGCAATTGATCGGAATCGTAGAAAAAAATACTAAAAGTTGCGTTTTACAACTTTTTTATGTGGGCCTATATTGAAAATTTAAAATATACGTTTTGTAGATCTGTGTCAATTAAACATATTTTGAAAATTTCGTCAGAATCGGTCGACGTTGCAATGAGCTACAAACATTTAAATATGATAAAAATTGTAGATTTTCACGATTTTCGGCCTATATCTAAGAATTCTTATATCTTTCAATGCCTGTCGTTTTTTCCCGCATCAACCGATTTCGATGAAACTATCATAGTGCATATAATTGACACAGACCTACAAAACATACTTTTTAAATTTTCAATATAGGCCCACATTAAAAAGTTGTAAAATGCAACTATTAGTATTTTTTCTACAACTTCGATCAATTGCTATTTTTGAAAACAAAATTTGGTAATTATATAGAAAAGGTCTGCCTACTCCGATTTTGATGAAATTTTAATATGTTACAGATTTCGACATTTTGAACAACTTTTTCCTTTTCCAATATAGGAGGGTCGCTTTTAGTTTTCGAGATATTTGCAAAAGACTATCGCTAATACTGTATTGAATTTTTCGTATTCCTGCATGTTTCGCGGCAACGTAAACCTGTTCCGGGGTCGCATCTGTTTATTTTTTGTTTGTAAACACGTTGTGGAGATGAGAAGCGACAATACCACACACACCCACCCAGTGTTTCACATGCACCCAGTGTTTCTAAAAATAAGGTTTCCGTTATGAAATTAACATTTGCGCCAATTTTCACTATCATATTCGTAATCAGCACGTCGAAATACGTAAGAACCTATAGTATAATTTAGAAACACTGGGTGCGTGTGAAACACTGGATGGGTGTGTGTGGTGTCAGGCCGGCTCTTTGCGCCCCCCTGTTTTCTCTCTCATCTCCACAGCGTCAAAATGTAAACAAACGCCGCACCGGGACAGGCTTACGTTGCCGCAGAGCGTGCAGGAATACGAAAAATTCAATACAGTATTAGCGATAGTTTTCTGCAAATATCTCGAAAACTAAAAGCGAGCCCCTATATTGGAAAAGGAAAAGATATATTGTTTCTATTGTTCTAAAAGATATATAGATCTATTGTTCAGAATGTGTTGCTGCATAACATATTAAAATTTCATCAAAATCGGAGTAGGCAGACCTTTTCTATATAATTACCAAAAATTTTGTAGTATTTTGTACTAATTTTGTGTAGTATACTAATTGCTCTAGCTTCTCAAAAAAGTTCTCAAAAGTATCGTATGGTACAATATTAAAAATGTTATCGTCTTTTTTAGAGCGTTCAAATATTAATTCGAGTAACTGTAGGTGTAGGTGTTTCATTGTTTTTATATCCTTACGGAACATTGTATAAAATTCCATACGAAAAATCAGCACAATTAATCCAAATGACTCTGAATTTTTAAACAGGTAGCATTCTAAATTTAGGGTAACTGCACCAAACATGCATGGATTGGTATTAAAAATTTCGTAAAAATACGTGTTTTTTGTTCAATGAAACCGGCGTCGAGATATGCCAAAATTAATGTAGTTTCATATTTTCATAGTGCAATATGCAAATGTTTAAGCCATTTGAGGCCATGGTAACAAATATAAAAAAAGGTCGAATTTTGCACAATTTGAGAAAACAAAATTTATTGTATATTACTTACATACATAAAGTGGGCTTTCTGGACTCGTGCACAATTTTTAATTATTACTTATTATTATTGTGGCGTCGCTTAACTTCTGACGCTTGCTACAAGATGGACAGACAGTCAAAGTCTATCCCTATCCTTTCTCGCTAGTACCTGCTTCCTCACCGATTTGTATATATACCGTCCTCAACCGCCTGCCAATATCCCACCGTCTAAGGCAGGGCCCGCTAGTTAGCCTTACTGATGAGTCCTCTAGCGAGTCTAGGACGAAACGCTCCTTTGCTTTTCCTCCTCTCTTTCACATTCTTTCTTACCCCCACATTATGTTACGAACCGCGGGCTGGCGAATAAGACGTGGCCGAGGTTTATTCGTTTGAACGGGATTTGTCGCGAACTAGTCGATGCCTGTCTCATCACCAGGTGCCACAGGGTGGGTTATCATGGACTAGCCGGTGCCTGTTTCATCACCGGGTCGCCATTAGGTAGGAAGAAAGGGGTAGTCGTGGACTAGCCGATGTCTGTTTCATCACCGGGTGTCACAGGATTTCGGTAAGAGTAAGGTATTTAGAAGATCGGCTCTCGTAACACTTTTAAGAATTGTCGATAAACCTCGAGCTGTAAAAGTTTATCTAAGTGGGAGAATTGCTAGTTACTGGAGTTTTAATGGATGTGGAAATGAGATTAACCCCTTGCCCTTTGTAGTTCGTAATTTCCTAAAAAAGGAGAAAATTTATATCTATTGTATGCCAACATGTTCTCCGATAACTATACATTAACGAAACCAAAATAGAATTTCATCTCGGTTTAAAGGAAATTAATATTTCTTAGATTCTGTTCGGAATCTTCATCACGAGTCTGATACGATATTGTAAGGCAAGGAGTTAAAGACTCTCAGATGTTTAGTATCAAAGTACAATATATTCAATATTATTAGAAATGGGATACACTTGTTATTTTATAGTGTAATCGCGTAATACTAGCTCCCGAGCTCTCGGTTTTGACGCACTGAAAAATGCGGGGGTGATTTAGTCAACTTGTCTTTTAGAATCGCGTTTTGAAGCATTTTATCAAGTTCAATCGAAAGGGAATAAGAACCCTATCTCGCGATATGCGTATAGCTCTGTTTTCAGACTAGTACTAAACCCGAGATGGACAAGCTCAAGCCCTTATTTATATGTATAGTTGAAATTTGGTTAGAAAAATGGCAGTGGGGGTATAGGAAAATCTGTGGAAGACATTCCTATGTTTTCCATATGCATCTACAATAAACTATCTATCGACGCAACAGCCTCGGGGGACTGGGTTGCGTTGATCTCCGGCGGGTAGCTATTTTTTGAGCTTCAGAAACCGAGCCGAACGTAGAGCAGGACAGCGCGTGTAAAGAGAGACCGCGCGAGACCGAGGCGACTGCGACTCTCCGCGTCTCTTTCTTTTTCATACGCTGTCCTTCCTTGCGCCCGAAACGTGCAGTGTCAATTAAACCACTAAATACAGTTGAAATTATATCGTGTTTGGTTTTATTTTAATCAGCAAAATGCCACAAATATATTGGTGACGGTTTCATAAAAAAATAAGTGATAATAAACGAGATTTTATTTTGCTATTACATTGTGAGGACGTACGGGCCTTTGAACTGTGTCGACGACTGCGATTCTCCGCGTCGCATTAGTAGTGATTCATACCGATATACTCGAGCCCAGATCAGATTACTAGGTGGAGGGGATATTTTTTTGCGTTTATCGCCTACAGCCTTTTTGCGTCGATAGAGGATTTACTGTACTTACTTTCCCATAGGGAGAAAGCTGTTTATTTGGGCATGTGAGCCGGACCTCCTACGTCCTACATAAACACATGACTCCAAGAAGCGAGTAAAAAGGTCACGTAGGTAAAGTCTGCGTACGTAACAATTATTATATTGAATTACTTTTCTGTCTCATATTGTTACCAATCAAGTACATTACATTTTCTATCCATTTGACATCTCACTTTCTCTTATTATACAGGGTATCTCACTTAAGTGTGACCCTCGGAATATCTTCTTCAATTTTGACAAAGTAAACAATTTTTAATGTGTAATTCGAATGGTATCAATGGTCACTATCCCGCAAGAGTTGTTTTTTAAAAGGTTGTTTTTTCTCGTAGATCTTCGATGTTGTTTTTAAATAACTACATATGTTTCCATGCTGCATCTTCGGCGTTCAAGGTCATTTGAAGGACATGTCACAGTATAATATTTCTTAGAGTTATGCGATACAACGCGAAAATATATATAGTAATTTAAAAAGCATCGATGACTTTGAAAAATATTTGATACCTTTCAAATTACACATAAAACATTTTTACTTTGTCCAAATTAAAAAAGATATTCCGAGGGCCAAGCTTAAGTGAGACTCCCTGTGCATCAAAATTAAAACACAAACATTTCAAACAATTTTTGATATATTAAAACTACGATTACTGTATCTACTGTTATCTCTTTTGTGTCTTGCAAAGTCACAAAATTAACACTAAACCTACCACGAAGAGTCAAATAACCCATTTTAGATTTTATATTTGACAATTATTGAAACTGTAAAGGTGTTTTCATGGGAATTTATTGAATACATTTTTTGACTCCAGTATATATTATAGTAAAAATCGCACACAATATAAATAAATTTAATCTTGTTATTTTTATAATACTACAAGCTGGTCGCGGTGTGCCTACGGCACGCCCGCCCTCCGGGCGTGCCCTGGCGGGCGGGCAATTTCAATAAAATCTGAATTATTTTCTCTATGTTACCGATATTACTGTCTGTCCGTGCTTCATCTAGCAGTTCTGCTCGGTAATCGGCGCGCGGTCGTCAGACCGAATAGTATCGATCGGATCATATATACAGACATACTTTTCAATTTTATATATTACAAGACAAGAAGAAGAAGAAGATACACATCAGTCACTTTTGACGGTCGGTAGGTTTAGTGTTAACTAAAGTGAATTTCACTTTAAGAAGTATGGTCAATGTCCCTATTTCTGATCATGTAAGAGATTATTTATTATCGTAAAAGCTATAAGATATTATATTTGAGCTTCTCTTTACACATTGTGTATACGAAGGCAGCGATGATTTGATACCGTTGCCTTCTCTCAATATGTACTAGGTAATATTGAGCACCTTGGATAGAGAATAAATGCGAGATTGTTCACTATGTAGGGGAAGAGGTTGGGTTATGAGACGGGTTTTGTTTTTGGTCTGTAACTTTTTGCTTGATGAAGATATCAAAGAGTTTTATATACCGTTGGAAAGGTGAAGGAAATACGCAACTTTTATATGTAAAAAGTTTCGTGATTTGATCAACAAGTAAAATTTTATGGCCAATTTTCCGAGGACATGCTTTTTGGCTTCCTGAAAAAAGTGGTTGGGTTGTGAGGAAAAATCAACTAAAAGTGGTAAAATATAAAGTAAAACCCATGTAACTTTAAGCAAAAATGAATTTTTATTTATTTTAAAGACAAAGAAGGCCATTTTAAATGGCCAAAGAAGTTAAAAAGAATGGCAAAAAATTGATTGCTGTCAACTTTCTTCGCATAACGCTGTAACGTGCTCTTATCAACGCCATATTCTTTGGCAGCCTTTCTTATGCCTTTCTTCTCCAGCGATCTTTAACGGCACTAAGCACGGTATTAAAATTAATTTCTTCGTTTGCGGGCGATTTTCTTGGAGTTGACATGACTATAAATTCAAAAAATAAACCAAAACAAACATTAAATGACAAATAAACACTTAATTCTAACACAAACAACGATATTTGACAGTTCTAGTTCGTTTCTAGTACAAAAAACTAGTGTCTCACAACCCAACCACTATGGTGTCTCATAACCTAACCATGATGCCATTCCGAATGTGACAGAAAAAAAACTGTGTTTGTCCTATATGCGCAAAACTCAATATTGCATCGTAAAATGTAAGGAAAACACTAAATGAAAATGCATCACACTCACCTTTTTCAATTGATTCACTCAACAAAATGTTTTTAAAAAAATGAGTAAAAGTTTTACGCGATGTGTTTACACACGATGTCCGTATCTAATATAAGCAACACGTCTATACACCTCGGTGCTAGCACAAAAACGACACACAGACGTCAAAACAAAAATTTGACAGCAGACAGATTGGAATTATCGCGATTGCGCGATGGATAAAAACGACTGTCTCACAACCCAACTCGTCTCACAACCCAACCTCTTTCCCTACACTTTATTACTCTGGAATTTATACAATGGAATGGTTCGCGATGTGTATTTCCGTTTCTGAGAATACGTCTCGTCCGTCTGCATTTTCGATTTGTTCTGCTCTGTCTAGTCGTGTCCTGTCTATCGTCAGTTTAGTTTTTTCGTGATTGGATGGTTTTGGATTTAGGTGGGAAAATGTAGCGTTTCGTGATTGGACATGGGTGTATTAGGAGTTTTAAGTTGATGAGAGTGGGAGACTGTCAGGAAATTTCTTGGTGTTGTCTTCGTTCGTCAATGGCGTGATTTATGGTGGAACCTCCGTTTGTCGTTTCGTTGTTTCGGTCGCAAGTGTTGTCCATCTGTCGGGGTCGAGATTGTCGAATTGCGGTGGTCATAAACTAATTTCCTCGGTCGGTTCGCAGTTGATTCGCACGTGTTTTTTAGGACATCCCTTTCAGGTATGTCCCTTTGTCGCTTGGAGAACCGATACGGTACGGTCGACCTTCGGTGTTGCCATCGCAACACATTGCATTAAAAAAAATTGTTCAAAGACATTCTGACATAATAATAGTTTGTTTAGAATTATTTGTCGGATCATTCAAATAAGCAAAATTGTTTAAAATTTTAAAAATACTTTTTATTTACAACTCTTAAAAATATTTATAATAAAAACTAAAATCGATAATACAGAACTTAACTTAAGAATAACTTTATATATTTAATACTTTTTATCATTGCTTTTTTTGCTCCTTTTGAAGACAGCTGCTCCTTCTTTAAGTTTTTTTATCCTTCTTTCTTTTTCATTCTAGCAGACATGTTTATAAACTAGGAAATTATGAAATAAATAAAATTAACTTGAATTTGATGTAACTTTCAAATTTTGAATTTTATGTAATTTGATATAACTTAATAGTCAAGTACAGTTCAAAGTAAGTATTAATTTTTTAATAATGATATTATGTAATATACTTATTTATTTCTGTGGTCATCTTATTGAAATTATCAGATTACAAATAGGCTCGTTGACTCAATGAACATTGCAACTCATCTATGTCTTCTGCGAAAACAATGTGAAATTTGCTGAAAAATAATATTGTTATGTTTGGTTTTTCTTCCTGAATAAGTTTTGATGAACCTTTGGCCAACAGAATTACAAATTTAGTCAATTTTTCACTAATACCGCAACGACCGCACGGAACGCACGAACGTAAGGGAGCTCCTCAAATCACGTTTCTTCACAACGGACATACCTACTAAATTTTTTTCTATTATTATACTGCCACATTCACAGTAGCGCACGAATTAGCATTTTGTACGAAAATACTGAACTAATTAAAAAAATTTAAATAATAAAATAATTTTTAATATACCTTTAATATATATAATATATTAAAGACGGAAACGAAAAACGTGGGGCGCATGCAATAGTTGATGCAATAATTGATGCATGAATAGTTCACCTAAGTCTTGCGCCCCACACACAACGTTTTTCGTTTTAAATCTTAGTCCGTCTTAAAAACATGGTATATTAAAAAATTTTTTTGTGTCTGCTCATCTGTGTGTGCGTATGTCTGTGAATGCGATACCTCGAGAACCACTTCATCAAGTTTGAATGGGAAGAACTTATTAGATTTTGGTAAACAAACATTAGTATAATACTTTGTAAACACCACACTGAGCTCCTTCGGTATAAAGTGGGTCAGTGGAGTGGGGATAAGTCGGAGTGGGACCGCGTGGTGGAATAGGAAGCGCTGGCGCGCGTAGTGGGTATCGCTGAACGCGATGACGTATTACCGAGCGTCGCACAGTGGGCTATTTACTCCAAAACGTGGCCAAAAATCCGAAAACTCAACTTTTAAATCAAGAGTTTCGAATACCTGGGTTGGCTACCTTGATAGTTGGACTATAAGATAGTTAATGTGAAAAAAGCCTGATCCTTCTACATGATCTGGAAATTCAGCCTGCAGGTGACCACCGTCGCGGTAGCAGCTACGCACAGTGAATTGTTCATTGAGAAAAGTGTCCAGAAGTGAATAAATTTGTGTTATAATCAACTAATTTTTATTTTACAATATGGAGGGTACCCCTGGAAGTAAGTAAATCATGTTTATACATTATATAAAATGCAAATAACAATGGATAATCTAATATGTAAAATATAACAAAATTTTATACGGAAACTTTGGAAAACTAGGAAAATAGTTATCATTTTAAGCCATTTTAAGCATGTGGCTTATACACACCTTTAGTTTGAACTATCACCTAGTAGAATCAACAACGAATGGGCTCACCTAATCGCCACTGTGGTTTTGGTGACAATTTTTGTAATACTGCACTATGAGTTGACAACCCGCTTTTTGTGATCTAAACTATTGTAGCCTTATTCCAAGGTTTAAAGTAATATTATTGTAGGTCGAATTCGTCTCGATACCAGTTACAATATTATGAAGTAAAAAATATATGTTAATAACCAATAATAATAAATGTTAAAAACCAAAAAAATTATCTGAGGATGCTATACAGCTATTAACTATTAATATGACAGAAAATGTACATACAACAGATGACGATCCTGACTATTCAGATGTTGAATAAATAATTTTATACATTCATAATTACGATGCTTTCTAATTTGTAACCTTCCATTCACCAAACTTCTTCCATTCTTCAACCACATATTTAAAAAAAGAATTTCTTCTTCTATAATTTAATAATTTTCTTCTATAATTTTATATAATTTGATGTTAGATTCACATTTAACAAGATAAAAACTCTTGGGATATCAAGTTTCAGCTGTATTTAATACTTTCGTCCTACGTACATCCGCCATATTGGTTCCGCCATTTTGTTTGCTGTTCTTTTAATTCCAGATTCATAATTAACAACTTCAGGAACCCCAAAATACCAAGTTTTGTCCCATTCTGACAGTTTTCATAGGTTCAATCTCCATTTTACAGCCGCCATTTTACTTTTTTTGCGATTTTGATTTTAGATTCGTAATCAGCGACCTCGAAAACCCCGAGATACCCAGTTTCGTATAAATCAAAGAAAGTTTTGATTTTTGGCCACGTTTTGGAGTAAATAGCCCACTGTGCGTCGCGTGGCGAGGTGTGGCGGTTAACATGGACCAATCAGAGGACAGGCCCCGGAAAGCCAGGCATTGGCCGAGCCGGAATCCGTCCGTAGTACACGCGCACTGATTGGTCCTCGTTTTTTGTTAATAACTCGTTATTAGATGAACAGACAGACAAGAAAAAGAGTTAATATTGCATTGTCATCCAGTTCTGAGCTATGTTTAAAGTTTCAAGTCTCTAGCTCATCGGGAAGTTAGTTTAAAATCAATTGCAATATTTATACCGAACAGACAAACAAACAAACAGATAGACAGATAAGAAAGCGAGTTAAGTAAAAAGTGGTAAGAGATCGGGACAGGATCAGAAATAGGACATTGACCTCATACGTGGAAACTTTCTATGTATTAGACGTGCATAGAAGATAAAAAGTTTACTAAAGAATGGGAGAGTGTTTTAGTCGACATAAAATTAATGTATAGTCATTGTCAAAACTGTCAATACTGTGTTCAGGTCGATAACTTGATGTTTGCACCCTATCTGATATTCGTACCGTCTCTTCTGAAGATGAAAATATTTTAATACCTTGTCGAATAGTCCGTAAGAAATACTTACTACGTAAACGAAACGATTGTACAAGAGAAAGTGCAATATATCTTTATTCATGTCGGACAATACAAAGTAAACCAAGCATTAGAGAAGAACTGCAGCCGACTGTGAAGCACAGCAAGCGATCGGGCATAGATTGAAATTTTATGAATGCGAGCAATGTCAGATCTCTTCACTTTGTCGATAGAACCACGAACCACCCACTTATCATTTTCAATCGCCGTGTTCTAGTTCTTGCAAATCAAATGTCATCACAAAACTATGAATTGAGGACCTCCCCAAAAGTTTCCAGATTTAAAAGTAATGGGACATTTATTGAGAGAGTATAAGAAATGCACCTTCGTTTACAAGCGGCACAGATGGCCCTTCGACTTTTAGCATATTTATTTTACGAAGAAGCCTTTCCCTTTTTTGCGCCGTTCGAAATGACTTCGGGAAAAGAGGCCATAAATTAATACCGAGGATCTCTAATCCGGGTACGCGAGGGCCTCGAACGGACAGAGTGGGTCCTGTACAGGCTATCCAAGCAATTGGCACTACCCTTGGCCTGCGCCAGGTCGAGAGGCCATAAATTAAGAGGCCCACTTAGGGTAGTATGAACGCGCTGCTCCGGGGGTCATATTACAAGTATTTTTTAGAAGTCCACTAAAACGACTTGAGAGAGTGACTTTCTCCTTCCACGGATCAGAAAAATCCTCCTTCCCCAAGTCGTCTAGCGAATAGGGGTGATTTTTCCCCCGTTAGCGGATACCTCCGCCCAGTTGATTTTACTTTAAATAGAGCTGACCCCGGAGCAGAGGGGAGGATTCAAGTACTGAGATTTGACGGATTCGGACTCAGAGTTTAGATTTTGCGGAGTATCGAGATTTTAGTTCACCAGTATACACGACACGCGAATATTGTATTTATCGAGAATCGTACAAGTGCGGCGGTCTTCATTTCTGTACGTCCATAAATAATAAAGCTTATTTCTTGTCTTTTTCGGATCCTGTGTTTGTGAAGTGCTTTTTATATTTGACCATCACAGTTCCTTTATTACCAAATTCAACAGAGAGAGTGCTCTCATCAAAGTTAGTAATTTCGTGCAACTTATATTGTTAACGAGTTCTACAACCATTTAAACATTGTTTGTTTTACGAAGACTGGGTTACAAATAGAATCATACAACTTTTTGTTAAAATTACTAAAAGAGATTACTAAAGGAGGGTGTTAACAACAGGATATCAGGACTGGCTCACTGGACTGTGGTTTAGTAAGTTTGTTAATGACTGGTCGAGTATGCGGATATACTTCGACTTTATTGCAAGAGCCTGACGAGCTCTCTTACGGTACTTTTCATTATGGCGATTCAACTCTCACTGGTCTCGTGAAACCGGCACGCGAGACGGCAGCAATTCGGCATAGAATCATTACAATTCAATTTCGCCAATTAGAAGCTGAGACGACACTTAGACAGAGACGCAGGGTCATGTAACAAAAACTGTCAACAGTCACGAGTGACTGGATCTCCGGAACGCTTGGAAACAATACCGTCTCAAGCAAACAGGCGAGCTATTAACAGTTATTTTGAACGATATTTCGATCGCGTATATATGGTTTTAAACAGAGGGTAAACATTATACACACGAAGGCATTGGTAAAGAGCCTCTCAAGGGAATTCGCTACCAAACTGTTTTGTCTGGAATGCGCAAACGTACGGCGCGGCGCACAGTGGGATAAACCGATGAATTTTGTGTCAAAATCAAAGAACTGTCGATAGAAATGAGATAAAGCGATGATTTAAAAAAAATTAAAGCTGAAATATGGGAAAACAGAAAGATTATGGCACGAACATTTTTTAACCATGAAAATTTGTGTTAAACTTGTAGAATTTCAAAAAAATTGTAGTTTATCCAATACCATGTAAGGATAGATTTTTTTCTTGACGTGTTATACATCATTTCGTATAGTTATGGTCACGCTGATTTCAAATCTGGTCGTAAAATGTGTCTACCACCTCAGGATTTTACAAAAAATCGATGTTCGATCGCAAGGGATCGTCCACTACAGTATGTAATATCGTTTACTTCTCTCCTTCTGTCTCTCTCCTTCCACCCGAAGGCTGCTCGAGTTGGCCATGGAGCGTTCGGCAATACCCAATCAACACATCGCCTTGCGTATATCAATGAACGTAATTGAAATCAGCCCGTAGACTGATTAGGAGTCTTCTTCACGACAAAGAAAGTGTCCCCACAAACGAAAAAACAAAAGATCTCTCGAAACAAATGTTCCCTCCAAAAAACAATTACGACTGTTACGTATGCGGACGCGACCGTTGGTGACTTTTGACCCTTCCGGAGATATGTGTCGAAACAGACGGCCTATTCAAAAACAGAGGGTTTACTTAGAATCGATAAAGATTAGGGCAGGGGATGATTCTACATGTAAACATAAGTCGAATAAAAGGAATAACATTTTCTCGTTTGACGCCTCGTTTTCGAGAAAATCGATTTTGAAAATGCAGCAAATATACGTGTTATTGATAGGAATCATCTAAATGCATCTAATCATTACCAACCGATTCTACTTCCTGTGTATACTAAAGCACGCGAACCCGACGGGTCTTTAAAATCTATCTTCTCGAAAACGAGGCGTCAAACGAGAAAATGTTATTCCTTTTATTCGACTTATGTTTACATGTAGAATCATTCCCTGCCCGGCTGTACCACATCCTGTATATACCCGTCGCTCGGTCTTAGTTTCCCAGATGTTTGCAAAAAGGGGTAAAGTTTCGCTTGATGACACAAGAAATTTTTGCCTTTCTTCTAGCGGCCATAGTGCTCCGCCACGGGGAGCGAGACGCGTGGGCAGGAGAAGTGGGGGTTTTCCTTGAGAATGCCTCCGATCGAGCTACGAATTGAACATGCCTGGCATGAAGCGATACTTCTGCGGACGCAGATGTTGGTCCAAAATCGAGTAGATTGCTCACTGGGTATGCTCTCCGCCAATCAGAAACGATCACAAAAAGCACGAATCACCGTGATTGCGAACGAACGTGATCGAATCACGAGTGATCCAAAAGTAGCAGTTCACGCCAATCCTATTAGTGAGTGTGAGGCAGTGTCGCCAGGAACGTGTGAATATATTAATAACGTGATATTTAAATCGTTGGAAATATTTTAAATGTAATAAGGCTATTTTCAATGCTGTAATATAGGATTGACCTGAATTTTCGGATATTACAGCGCCGAGGCTATCACGAGCGTCCATCCGCCAAGCTCATCTTTCTAAAAAATGAATTCGCTTTCTCACTTGGCAAGTGAGACATTGTAGGCACTAAACGCCACGCATTTTTCCTCGGCTCTGTATATCTTCCGTAAAAGATCTTCCTGGACGAAAATGCAATTTCTCTTTTTTCTTCGTAACGAACGATGGCTGATATTACTTCCGGAACCAACCGATAGGTATATTGATCGAGGTAGAAACCGTGAGCAGTTTCGCCTTCCCGTTTCGAAAAATTCAATCCATCTGTCCAAAGTTTTCTCCCACCTATAAACAGCAACGGGACCATCCTGCCGGCAAATCGTACGCCGAGTAAATAAATGCCTAGAATGACATCCAAGACAATTTCGTAGCGATTCTATTTTATTCCCCCTTCGGCCTGATACTCGGTTCCGTTCCTTCGGCAATTCTTATCGCAATTTCGCAACCTCCCGGGACCGCCGAATTGTATTTCCGAGGAAGACAGCCGGTAATAGAAGAAAACGAAATACACACGCATGCATCCTCACCCACCGAACAACCTCTATTTCGAGGGTAGATTGAAAACCCCAATCGAGAGATCCAGCTATGTAATCCCTGCAATTTTTTCTGCTACGCTGCAATCTTGGATATTTGATCATTATTGTCCGATCTCTGTCTGGTTAAACTTCCTAATCTGAATGTGATCGCTAGACTGTCAATTTTGCGATTACTAGACCACGGGTTTTATGCATTTATCGCATAAATGAGTGATAAATGAGTGTAATTCAAAACAATAGTAGGATTGAAGAAATTTAAGAGGGTAAACTCGTTTCTAGGATTACAAGGGCGCGGGATGCGCCCTCTCATTTCTCGATAATACAAAGATGGGGTTTTTCAGTAGGCAAAAGCACTAGATAAAAGTTCAATCTAGGCCGCGATCGCCCTCAAAAGTCCTATTTTTACGTTTTCGAGTCGTAATTTGCATTATTCGGCAGCATGTAGCTGTCGCAGTTTTATAAAAATAGCTATACATGCGCAGCTTTATGCTCCCGAATACTGCAAATTACGCTGCCGAATAATGCAAATTACGCCTCGTAAACGTAAGAATAGGACTTTTGAAGTGGCTTCTTTCTGCCCCAAAAAATGTAATACATATTAAAATATTAGCCTCCTTAACTATATAATTAAAAAAAAATCAGTCGATAACTTCATTAGATTCCGAGAAAACAGCTTGTAACACTTTATCTGGTACACTCTGCATAATAAGTATAATAAGTATACTAAGTATATAAGTATATGTATTGTGGTGTACACAGTTATAATAAATAAAGATATGCCGCGCGGCGTGCCGATGGGGCGGTGGTGGGGGCCGCGGGCCCGTGGCCGCCGTATCAGAGGGTCAGTCGATCGTAGGGTCGAGGAGAGAACGCACTGCGCGGCCAGGTATAAGCAAGAACTGTTTTGTTGACATTTGTGAATCCCTCACCTTGCGTGCAACCACCGGGCATAGAAGTTCGGGAACAGGACATCACATGTATAATAAGTAAACTTATACAATGTAAAACTCAAACGTCACATTTTCGAGCAAATCGGATTTCTAAATGTAGCGAATACCTGATAAATTGTTCTCGATCGTACATGGATAAAATTGGGATAAAATTCTATACTAAATATAGCAATTTTGCAGTAAACTCCAACGTTTTTGATTCGGATTTTGAATCCTGTATACTCCTACTTATAATCCAAATACTGATGAGTCCTCTAGCGGATCTAGGACGAAACACCACCTTTCTTTACCACCTTTCTTTTCCACTAATAGAAGATATTTTCTATGGCAAACGTGGTCTCATGACGCACCCGATTCAAAATCCGAATCAAAAACGTTGGAGTTTACTGCAAAATTGCTATATTTAGTGCAGAATTTGATCGAACCGTAGCGCCGAGAATATTATCCCAATTGTAGCGAATACCTGTGCTATTAGATAGGAATTGTCTGACGCGCCTGAACATGATCAATCAATTTTACTTTCTGCATATATACTCTCTAAAACTAAAGCACGCTTATCTCGATTTATTTTTATATGTAGAATCACCCTGTATAGCAACCATGACAGGTTTCAATTGGGCAGCAGGATAATTATAGATATAGGATTAAACTTTACTTTGGGGAACCAAAAATATTAAACTTTTTGTTATATGTATAATCCTGTAGCATGTTTGATATTTCCAATTTTTTAAAACATGTTCGTATAATCCGAAAAGACTGAAAAAAATATACATTAATAATCACGATGAGGCATAACGCACATAATAATATAAACGTGGTACTCTGAATACTTCTATATAAATTCGGCAATTGTATGCTTCCGGATTTTTTAAAAAATCGACTTTGCACCCAAAAATTCTGGAATAATTCACTGTCATGTGTGCTATTAGGTAGAGTATTCATGAATTTTTTCGTAACTTTTTGTTGAGCAAAACAGAAAAAATAGAACACAATTCATTAAACCGTGCTCACCCTATAACTAACTTTGTGGTAGGTGTAGCGACTTGAAACTTCTCAAAGGGTCTTGCGACTTCTTTGAGAGTCAAATCGAATGGTGGTAACCAAAAATGATTTTGGTCTGGGGGCACTTTTGACCATCTTATCTGACTATACTGTTACTCGGAAAAGGAAACTAATGCGGTTGATACACTAAAACTAACTATGCAATCGTTTAGTGGGTTGTTGAATTTTATGTTATCAATTGTATTGCATTTCCGATAATAATTAAATTTTGCCTGAATCGTGGAATAAAACATCGAACTGTGGCTATGCGTGCCGCTGTTGTCGTAAACAAAAGTTCGTTCTAAAACGACAAAATTACGGACAAAAAACACGCTCGACCTAATGTACGAAATAAGTTAAAGATTGTTTTGTAATTGTTGCAGATTATTAAAATGATATGAATATCTCATTATTGTTTTTTCTATAGATCGCAAAATTTCAAAAGATTGAAAATAGGTATAGAACGGTGGGAAAAAATAATTGTTAATTATATAAATGATTTTTGATGAAATAATAATAGCTGTACAATTGTAGAAAACCCCAGAGAATGGTCTACGCTCGATCATTATACAAGACCGGTAAAAAGTGAGGGAGATCCGAGGGGAGATAACAAAAATATGAATTGCGTTGAACAATAAAATATGACAATAGTAGCTATTTTCATAAAGCTGCGACAGCTACATGCTGCCGAATAATTACAAAGGAAGTAAGACATTTTTTATGCTGACAAGGACAGAGAGATATTTTTACGGAATAGAATATATCCTGAGAGAAAGAGAGCCCCAAGCATGACGAGTCAGGACTGCCGTAGGAGTATATGCGTATAGTAGGACCCTACGGCTGTTTCCCGCTGGGCGTAAGATATGAAAGGGTTTAGAGTCCCTTGGCGGTGGGGGTTTAGTGGGTAGGGGTATATATTTATATATAGCCCCGTTTCCCCCTCACTCCAACTTGGGGGAGCCGAGTCCCACACTACCTTCTCCAACTTCCATCGTAGGAGAGATGTGCGAAAATGCATTCCCCCACCGCCCCTAAAAAAAAGGACAGAGAGATATTGATGTATTTTCAGAAATAATATTTAGTAGTCACGGTTAAAGAAAAAATAAATAATATATTTAAAATATAAGGTGCAATATTTTTAATGTCCTTCAAATTACATACTATTTTTAACCTTAAAAACTTTGTCTAACAAATTAAATATTTTAAAATAGTGTATGACATATGATCTAAAATAAAATAGACTATTTCATATTTGAAATAATATTTTATTCAGCTCTGTGTGCGACTCATAAAAATAGAGAAGAGACTAAGGAGGTGTTAAATATGGACTATGATCGTTATCAACTTGAAAATGAAGCTGACATTACAATATCCGTACTCTTTCATTTCGTCATTAGCGTCGTGAAGAATTGTCCTTTCAATTTTTGTCTACTTGTTGCTGAACATCCGTTACAGTAAGCAGACTATGTTTTGAAATGGGAGAACAACTACTTGTACGAGTTCCCTATCGGAAATTTTCCTTTCCAATAGAAACAAAGAAATCGTGTCATTTGATTGCTACATACTCGCAGACAAATGGAGCACATCGAAACCTTTCAATTGTTAACGTATAGACACAGATCATTTCGCACACGCAAAATGCAATATCTTCTCAATAATCTTATCTTGATTATTTTTTATTTAATGAAAAAACGTATATTTACACTATGTGAGTACAGTTTTATTTCGATAGAAGACGTTCAATTTGCAATAAGAAAAGTGATGAATAGACTGCGGATCTTTATGCAAAATAAAAATTGTCTACATCGGTTGCAAGAAATAGAAACTTAATTGAATGTTATTTCTTCTCGTAATGATTTTAATAGAGAAGGAATTATATATTGTTATCTTTAATTCTTTAAATTTTTCAACAATTTTGAATTTCATATACTCAATTTTGCTATAAATACATAAAGATCCGTAGTCTAGTGATGAAGTTGACATCACCGCAGCTTGTGGTGCAGTCTAGCGGCTCCGTTCGAGCTCGTTAGACGACACGCGATGCTGAGGACATACCAACATGACGGCGCGGCGCCTTACCTGTCAAAAAAGCTTAACGTCGTTCAGCTTTAAACGCCCATAACTTTTGAACTAGTAAATTCCTAACGTTAAAACTTGGATTTTCGGCATGTTCTCGCCAAAATCTACAGAATTATATGAAAAAGTTAAAAATTTCTGGGTCCCTAAAGTGAGGTTTAGCATGAAATGTAAGGTCTAATAACACATAAATAGTAAGGTGGGGTCTCTTAGACCCCGACATATGAATTTCATAAATAGCCTCGTTTTTAATTTTGGGATAAAGAATAACACAGGATAAAAAGTAAACAAACAGATTTAATTTTATTCGTATAAAAATTCTTTTCAAAAATCTGAAGCTGGGCCTCTGAGACCCCACATTACCTTGCGAAGGTTAAATATCTCGCTTATCTTTTATGATAGAAAACAAGTTCAAAGAAAAAGAGTATTCGGTTCGAAGGGGCAAATGCGGTGATAATTTGAATAAATTATCTATAGATAATTAGATAAATTGAAAAATTTTTCTCAAGCTCACTTTTTTCGATACTTCATGATCATCGAAATTGTTTTAAATGGGACTAGATATTTGTATCGCAACAGTCTTATACCTCATTAAAAAAAAAAACAAAATTTACCGATGTACAATATATTGACCTTCACATGACCTTCAACAAAAAATTGATCGGACAACGAAGAATGTTGTTCACAAGAACAAATAATGTCCTATAGAACAAAAGTGATATTCATTTGCGCGCAATTACTCTAGTTTAAGATTACTGCGATGAATATTTTGGTTTTCAGCTATGTGCTCTTCGTTAATATCAGTGATATTGAGACGATGTAAATGAATTTAGAAAGACATCGGATTCGAATAATATGTATATGACTTCCTAAAATTTAATATCTCGTAACTAAGTATAAAAGTTTCTCTTCCATTTCAGTCCGAAAATTATTGCAATAAAGTTTATCCATTAATTATATAAAGATATTACAATAAAGATGAAAAACATAGTTTGGTAAGAGAATGTACCCTGGTAATAAATTCATTCTGATAGCGAATGTTGCAGGAGACAAAGCAATGAAAATAAAGTTTTGTACTGCTACAAAACGTTACACGAGTAAAATGATTAAACTTTCGTGAACACATTTGCAGTTGACTCTTTATTTATCTAAAGTTGACAGTCACAATGTTCTATCGATAAAATGAACATGAAAGTTGGAAAATAGATAAATATCATGTTTTCCTTTGGAAATTTAGTGACACGATGACAACATTGCACAGATATAGAAGTGCCGTCTATAAATGCTTAAAAACTGTATGTTTTTGCTGATATTTATCAGAACTAAAAAATTTGTCTTATAAAGTATTGTATCTTATAATACTTCATAAGAGTAAAGATATTAATTATAATAATAAATAAAAAATTAATTTCCATAAAATAATAAAGCGCCACTATACTTTTGCGTTTAAATTGCATTACATATGGAAAGTAAATATCGACTGAAGGTATTTTCGCGAAATATATTAAGCCAATGTATCGGATACGAGCTACTGAAAAGGTAAATATAGAATAATTCAATTTTTTTAATTTAATTTTTTCCAATACTTGAGCACTAGCAATACGGCAGTGCCGATAAAAGTAGGGGAAGAGGTTGGATTGTGAGACGGGTTGGATTGTGAGACAGTCGTTTTTATCCATCGCGCAATCGCGATAATTCCAATCTGTCTGCTGTCAAATTTTTGTTTTGACGTCTGTGTGTCGTTTTTGTGCTAGCACCGAGGTGTATAGACGTGTTGCTTATATTAGATACGGACATCGTGTGTAAACATCGTGTAAAACTTTTACTAATTTTTTTAAAAACATTATTTTGTTGAGTGAATCAATTGAAAAAGGTGAATGTGATGCATTTTCATTTAGTGTTTTCCTTACATTTTACGATGCAATATTGAGTTTTGCGCATATACGACAAACACAGTTTTTTTTCTGTCACATTCGGAACGGCATCATGGTTAGGTTATGAGACACCATAGTGGTTGGGTTGTGAGACATTAGTTTTTTGTACTAGGAACGAACTAGAACTGTCAAATATCGTTGTTTGTGTTAGAATTAAGTGTTTATTTGTCATTTAATGTTTGTTTTGGTTTATTTTTTGAATTTATAGTCATGTCAACTCCAAGAAAATCGCCCGCAAACGAAGAAATTAATTTTAATACCGTGCTTAGTGCCGTTAAAGATCATTTGCTGGAGAAGAAAGGCCAAAGAATATGGCAGCCTTTGATTGATAAGAGCACGTTACAGCGTTATGCGAAGAAAGTTGATAGCAATCAATTTTTTGCCATTCTTTTTAACTTCTTTGGCCACTTAATGTCTTTAACACGTTAAGCGCCACGCCGAATTTGCGTGCCTTTCCGTTCAGGCCACAGTTACCGTCAGGCGGGCCCTGCCGGTCCGTAGGGACCGACGTGGCCTGAACGGAAAGTCTAGCGTCGGTCCCTAGGGACCAACGTGGCGCTTAACGTGTTAAAATAAATAAAAATTCATTTTTGCTTAAAGTTACATGGGTTTTACTTTATATTTTACCACTTTTAGTTGATTTTTCCGACTGTCTCACAACCCAACCACTTTTTTCAGGAAGCCAAAAAACATGTCCTCGGAAAATTGGCCATAAAATTGCGTATTTCCTTCACCTTTCCAACGGTATATAAAACTCTTTGATATCTTCATCAAGCAAAAAGTTACAGACCAAAAACAAAACCCGTCTCATAACCCAACCTCTTCCCCTATCTATCCACGTCTGGAAATCTCCATCATATTCACGTTCTTCGCACCTTTTTTGTATCATAAGGTGTCGTTCTCTGTATCGACTCTTGAGACTGTTCTGTATTAGGAAGTTCAAAACAATAGGTTCGCTTTGATATCTAGTCCTAAACGTCCTTCAATTGCTACGGTATTACATTGCATATATGGATTAGATCCAATCGAAGCTGATATATAAAATTGGCCAGATTGTCTTTTTGCATATTCCAATCTTCAAAGGCAATTTTCATTTTATTAAATTCGAATTAATTCTTTTCGAAAACGTTTCACCATTTTGCAGTGACTTTATTTTGATTTAATATTAATTTTGCAAATAATTAATACAACCAATAGACTACAAGAAATCCAAAGAATTTGTGGCCAACCAGTCATTTTATACTACTCCTTCATTTATAAAAATGTTTATACAGCGAATTAGGTAAAAATCGGCTGACACGTCTGATCATGACAACCAATTCTACTTCCTGCATATATTAGGTCGCGATCGGTCGGTGCAAGTATAATTGCGGTTTTCATCAGTTTAAACCTCCGCGATTTTTATATCTATCGATTTGCGTTCTGTCTTTTGTCGTAACTATTTATTATTGGATTGTGTTACTTGTCGAAGAGAAAACCAAATTCGTGCGATCTTATTGCACGAGTTCAGATTGGGATGCAAAACGACAGAAACTGCTCGCAATATTAACAATGCGGCGCCCTTGCCTGTAAAACACGTTTAGAATCGCCCAACTTTAAACGCGCGTAACTTTTAAACCAGTGAATTCCTAACAATAAAACTTGAAATTTTGGCATTTTCTCGTCAAAATCTTCGGGATTATATAACAAAAAGTTAAACATTTTTGGTCCCCAAAGTGAAATTTAACAATATATAATTATACTGCTGCCCAATTGAAACCTGTCATGATTGATATACAGGGTGCGCCGGAAATCATAGACTAACCGAGCAATGGGTGATTCTACATGTAAAAATATATCGAAAAAGCGTGCTTTAGTTTTAGTATATGCAGGAAGTAAAATTGGTTCATCATGTTCGGACGCTTCAGACAATTCTTTGAGATTTGCTCAAAACTGTGACATTTAAGTTTTACATTGTATAAGTTTACTTATTGTACATATATTTATACTTATATACTTAGTATACTTATTATACTTATTATACAGGGTGTACCAGATAAAGTGTCACAAGCTGTTTTCTCGGAATCTAAAAAAGTTATCGACTGATTTTTTTAAAAAATTAAATAGTTAAGGAGGGCTAATATTTTAATATGTATTAAATTTGTTTGGGATAATTTTTTGGGGCAGAAAAAAACCCCTTCAAAAGTCCTATTCTTACGTTTACGAGGCTTAATTTGCATTATTTGATAGCGTAATTTGCATTATTCGAAAGCGAATGTATGGCTATTTTCATAAAACTGCGACAGCTACATGCTGCGGGGTAGCTGTGGACTAGCCGGTGTCTGTTTCACCACCGGGACGCCACTAGATAGGAAAGGGTTGTCGTGGACTAGCCGGTGTCTGTTTCACCACCGGGTCGCCACTAGATAGGAAATCGTAAACTAGCCGGTGTCTGTTGCACCACCTGGTGTCACAGGATTTCGGTAAGGGTAAGGTATTAGGAAAGATCGGCTCTCGTAACTCTCTAAAAGAAATAATAGATAAACCTCGAGCGGTAAAGGTTTATCAAGGTGGGAGTATTGCTAGACACTGGAATTCTAAATGGATGTGGAGGATGAGATTAAAGACTCTCAAATGTCTGGTAAAAGTACAATATATTCAAGAGTAGACTTGACTGGTTACACTTGTTACTTGTGTAGTGTAATCGCGGAATCCTAGCTCCCGAGCTCTCGGTTTTGACGCACTGAGAAATGCGGGGGTAATTTAGCCAACTTGCCTTTAGAATCGCGGTTGAAGAACCACAGAATTTGATCAAATGGGAATAAGAACCCTATCTCGCAAGACGCGTACTGATCCGTATTCAGTGAAGAACTAAGCCCGTAGACTAGCTGGAGTCCTTTATATAGTCCAAAATGTTTATGAAAAATGGTAGTGGGATAATGGAAAAATCTGGAAGATGTTCTTAGGGTCTCCAGTTGCATGCACTTTCCCATAAGGGGAAAGCTGTTTATTTGGGCCTGTGAGCCGGGCCTCTTGTATACACGAACACGTGGTTCCAAGAAGGAAGCAAATAGTCACGTAGGCAAAGCCTCTGTACGTAACAGTATTGATGTAAAAAAAATTTTAACAACAATTATCTTTGTTACAAACAATGTTGCAGGAAGTTTCTCTTACAAATGTCCACCGATCCAAAGGTGTAGATTCACCCATAGAACGGATGACCATTAGTTTTTATACACCCTATATGTATCTGGTTTATTAAAGAATTCCAAAACAGTTGAACAGGGCCCAAAAAGTGACTATTTTCTTCATAGACCGCACAGGTCCAACTAGTGTACTTGGAAGTTAAATATCTTTGTAAAACACAAATATCGACTGGGGTAGAGGTGACGTTGTATTTTTAGTGTCTGTAATCAATTTTATGGCTTTGATTGAAATGTAATTCTTATGCCGTATTTAATTACAACACGCATGCGGCGCTCATCCATGAAAACGTGTCACAACAAAATATGTGTTAATGACTGAACTGAATTTCAGTAGCCTTCTTGGTTATTGCACTTGGTGATATCTTAAAAGCTCGAAGGACCACTACTGATATGGACTTGTGGACTTTGAATGTGAATGTAACGTCTGTCTCTAGTCTCTGGTTGATACTGAACTCTCGATGCAAAAATCTCTTACAAACTACCCCTACGCTCAGGTCTACTGACCGCCCCTTGGGGCCTTCCCCAAGTGTAGGGTGGGGGTGACTAGTGTTTCCCAGATGCTTAATTTTCTACCTGACTTTCGGCACTGGGACTTTACGGTAAGGTCTCTTGTACCTGGGAGGCTAAATTGACTGCATAAGTTAAGAAACCTTCTAATTGTGTTCGTTACTGTGTGCCACGTGTTGGCTGCAAACCGGTCTACTAAAGAAATGGCAATGGCACGATGCTAAATTGGATTTACTGAAAAATTCCCAGATGGTCGACTGTACCATAAAGTCATCCCTAGGGTCCTCGCATTAACAATATGAATGAATTTTCAATTCACACTTGTTATGTATACCCTATGCTTTGCTTAGTATGCAATGGAGTGGGATACGACGCGACAGCTAATAGTAGTTAATTATCATTAACGTGGGCCATAATGCGTGCATGAATGTAATCTCATTATGAGCATACTTCGTCAACATGTGATTCTAATATTTCAAATCAGTAATTGTTCAAGCCACGAAGCTAACGTTTCTCGGTGCAACACGATTTCATGTTTAAATATTTGTGTGGATGTAAAAAGTATGCAATTGATCACAATGTACAGGGTATTTCACCTAACTTGACCATATTAAATATCTCGCTTCGTTATGATAGGAAAAAAGATCAAAGGATAAGAGCATTCGATTCGATGGGGAAAATGCGGTGATAGGCAAACAAATTTTCTTATGATCACTTTTTCAAGATTTCAAGGTCATTGAAGTTTTCTTAAATGGGATTAAATTGCAACACTATTATAGCTCATAATAGATATGTTAACCTTCACGCGATCTACAATGAGAAAATCATATTTGTATGGGAAGAAGGTAAAGGATTGGAATCGTGAGTACCGTAATTTAGCTGTGAATACTTGAAATCAATATTTTTTTAACCATATGAAATATAATGCTTCAATACTTTCATAAAACTAAAAATAAACAAATATGTCCAATGGCAATCAACCGTGTCCTCTTTCACAATTAGTTGGACCTAAAGATAAAGTCGATCTAACATCTCCAGGTTACAGGTAGTTTACATTGCCATATTATGGATGGAGAACAGATTCCGTTTCTCAAGGGAATTTCTTCAAGATCGTCTCTGGCAGGAAGCGTCCTAGATAACCTTTCGTATCATAGTTGACACTTTTAACGCAGACCGAACTGTGGCCCGATTTAATTGGAAGTGACAAAAAACGAAAGTCTGGCCCTACGTGATCTCAGATTATGAACATACCATCCTATTCATTTTAGGGGTATATAAACCCTTACATTTTTACTCTCTTCGGTTAGTACTTATGTAGTCACGAGCAGAATCACGTCCCGTCACATTTGTGGTGTCAACTTCTAGTGAGATTGGTCAAAAGTTCCCCTTCGTATCAAGGTTAACCTTATAGATTCCGCGAGTCCGGTTTAAATCTATTTGGCATTCATAAAGTTACTCTGAGACCCCGCATTGCCAGTGCGTCAACATAGTGCATCTTAGGCCGCTATTAGACGAGGCCACTGGTGGCGCAACTTGGTGGCGGACACTGTTGACGCCACCGAATTGGAGGGCTTTAATGCATCGGTAACTGGTGGTACCACCAGACTGTGAAAGTCAATTGTTTATGTTTTTGCCAGGGGCGGATTAAGCCAGCGCGGGACATCTGACATCTGTTAACGGTAGCCGGGGCTGCTACAAAATTTTAGTCCGGTCCTGGTTTTCGCGATGCTGGTGGCGCAACTTGGTGGCTTTGTCTAATAGGCTACATTCAAAGCAATGCCCCGGCTGGTGGTGGCGCCACCAAATATTGCCCGGCCGGTTGCCGATGCCGTCCACCAGATCGGCAACAATTTTTGGTGGCTCCACCAGTTACCGTCGTCTAATAGGTTCCATTTGATTCAATGCCCCGTGATGTGCTGAGCCACTGGTGGCGCAACCAAGTCTAATAGCGGCCTTAAGTAATAGTATTTTCATTTCTTTATACTCTCTGAATTTCACTCAATTCAGTCGTGACATCACCACTTGTAAAGACACCTTATAACCAGAATATATTCGTGTTAATTGTTAATTCGTGCAATACGCTAAACCCATAATTATCGTTCAAAATCCTAATCGAGTAATTGAACATCCCCACACGATACAATCTTACCGCTCGGATTGTATCAATTAAATTATACTAGTTACGAGGCTCAGTAACAATTCTAGCGACACCCTGATTTCGCATCAGGTTCGTTCGCGAGATACCAATAGTCCAATCAGAGAGGGAGCCAACCTAGTGGCTCCCCAGTTTAGCATTGGATTCGTCCACGAAAACTATACCATCCTAGCGGCTCCTTGATTTCGCATCAAGTTCGTTCGCGACATACCAATTCCAATCAGAGAGAGAGCCAACCTAGTGGCTCCCCAGTTTAGCATTGGGTTCGTCCACGAAAACTATACCATCCTAGCGGCTCCCTGATTTCGCATCAGGTTCGTTCGCGACATACCAATTCCAATCAGAGAGGGAGCGAACCTAGTAGCTCCCCAGATTAGCATTGGGTTCATCCACGAAAACTATACCATCCTAGCGGCTCCCTGATTTCGCATCAGGTTCGTCCGCATCCTAGCAGCTCCCTGATTTCGCATCGGGTTCGTCTATGCTTTCATCCAACCTCCCAGCGGCTCCCCAATCTCGCATTGGGTTCGTCCGCGCTGTTCTATCACCTCCTAGCAGCTCCCTGATTTCGCATCAGGTTCGTCTGTGCTTGACTCCATTCCTAGAGGCTCCCTGACTACGCGGCAGGTTCGTTCTCGCTGTCTATAATTCTAGCGGCTCCCCAATCTCGCATTGGGTTCGTCCGCGTATCTTAACTAACAAATTGCAACCATATTCCTAGGGTAACAACCCTTCGCCGACCACTCGTGCTACTCGCGGCCCTGGCTCGTAATAGCCATGTGCTAATGCTAAAAAAGAAAATATTTATAAGTAATTATCGTTAATATTGCTGACATCCTAACTATTAATATTCTAACATTACACTAGTTTATTCATTATTGCTGTGTATATTTAACCATAAGTAAATTAATATCTTTGTTGTCTTTTTATGTTGAAACTGTATTCTACTTGACAAGAGTACAAATTTTAATTATTTTAACTAATTAATAATATAAACTTTAATTAATAATATTACAAACAATATGTCGAAAATTGTAATATTCTTACGTAGCAAACATATTTCGACACTTAAATGTTTATAAAGTTCGTCTAAAAAATCGTATAACTTTTTTAAAATTGGTCGGAAGGACTTGAATTTTTTAAAGATGTTAGGGCGACTAGTTTGCTAAAGAATGAGTAAACCAAAATTTGTTTAGATTGCAATTGGTAGGAATCATACAAAATTTTGAAAATTATGTTCTGTCAACTTTTTTACCGAAACTGTAACGATAATTTAAAAAATGCGTTTTGTAGATTTCAGTAACTTATATGCATACTGAAAGTGCTATCAAAACCGCTCAACATTGCAATGAGCTATATACGTTTAAAGATGAGAACTTAAGGGTGAAAGTCGCAGATTTTCAGCCTTGTCAGGGTATTTCGTCCTTACGTGATCATCTTTAGATGTTTGTAGCTCATTGCAACATTAACCGATTTCGATGAAATTTTCAGTATTCATATAAGTCACCGAAATCTACAAAAAGCATTTTTTACATTATCGTTACAGGGTCAGATAAAAAAGTTGAAAAAACATTGTTTTTCAAATTATGTATGATTCCTATCAATTGCAACCTAAACAAAAAAATTTTTGTTTACACATTCTCTAGCAAACTAGTCAGTCTAACACCTCAAAAAATTCAAGTCCTTTGGATCAATTTTAAACAAGTTATGCGATTCTTAAGAGTATCCACTTAATAGTGTCCCCAAAAATATTATAATTAATAATTTTTTCTAAATAATTTCGCGTAATACATTTTCATGCTTTGATTATTCGTTGCTTTAATTCTTTCTTTAACGCGATAGGTGTTCAAATTTTCTTATCTAAATAATTCCATAAATGTTCTGTAGGCTTTAAATCTAGTGATTGCGATGATGGATGTAATGTCGGATTCGTGATATAAGTCTGCTCAAATCACTGCATGTAGAAAGCTTGTTCAGATATAGGGCACCGATACAAGTGTTACACACTTATGTATGTATTGTTTGATAGAAATCCACAACGAGGAGATATTTAATCCTTTGGAGGGTGAATTCTTAACAAAGTGACATTGATGCGCGGGTTTTTCCGTTTGAGATCAAGTTACGCCCATCAGATACACGCGTCATCAAGAATTGCCGGTAATCTAACTAGGTCTGCGTGACCGCCTCTTTATACATATTTGGAATAATGTAGCTCACGAGAGTCTATGATTAATGGCACGGACAAGTTCACAATGTCATTCTTGGAGGGTATCATGCATTCCTCGCAACTACGCGACTTGAATAACATCGACCAAACTATGGAAATTTATTAAAGACAACGAGATATTGAAGTTGTGAAAAGAAATACATACAGGGTATTTCATCTAATTTCACCATCTTTAACCCTTTGCACTCCGAATTATTTTTCAATTTTCTTGCCAACAACTCCCTACTATTTTAAGGGGTGAGGACACAGTGATATTTTGAAAAACATCGAAAATTATTTTTGTTTACCTGCGAGAAAAATTATATTTGTAAACTTTAAACGCGTTTTTCAAAACGGTGTACAAGACATCTCGAGTTCTAGGGATCTACTTCTTAGGAATGACATTAAAATTTTACAGTTATCTTCATTGTAATATCTATTAGGCATTGACGATTGATTTTTTTCATTTTCCCATTATTTTGTTAAATATAGATAAAAAATTAACAAATTTTCTACCGACATTCAGTCATTAAATTTAAAATATCTGCCATTTTGTTAATTTTCACAAAAATTGAAATGTGGGATCTTCAATACCTAGAGGATATATCACAGTTTATGATATTTTTGGGATTGTTGATAAAGTTAATTCGATTTGTAGGAATCCTGTACATCAGTTGGAAGAAAATATATTCCGAGCAAAGACGACGAAAGGCATAATCAGGCTTGTGCGAGAACCCGAAATCTCGAGTTCGGGTCGGGTCGGGAATTCTCGGCCGAGAATAGTCGGGCTCCCGAAAGTATGATACGCTTCGGGTTCCCGAAAGTGTCCGGCAGCCTATGTCTCTTCGGGAAACCGAATCTTTCCGACTACACACGAACGTATCGAGATCTCGAGAGGGAGAGCGGGCATCGAGAAAAAGAGACGGTGAGCCGCGCGGCGCACGGCGTAGCTTCTTTGAGACACCGACATGATCTAACTACACACCTACATTATATCTATATCCATATAGATATACAATCTATGTATACATACGATGCATACGATGAATCTCACAAGCGCTACATATAGGACCTATAATTTGGTTTTCTTCGTGCCCGAGTAAAAATAATTTTTTCCTCCTACCTTCCATTTCGAATTCACTTTCACCACGTCGAAGACTCAGAACCAGAACGTACTGTTCTCTTAACTGTTTGCTCGCGGACGCGTCGGTTCACGAATTTGTTCGAGTGCTTGAACTGAACTGAACGTTGATTTTCGAGGCTCCTCTATGGATCGAGAGGGCGGTTTTTTACCGATTGTCATAAGCAAGAAGAGACCCTGATTGGTTTGCTGGACTTAGGATTCTCCAAACAGGACACCTTTAATTGTTCAAGTCTTCTACCGATGATTCTAAGAGAGAGTTAGCCTGAGGGAAGAGTGGGGCGATACCTAACTCGAGTAATAATGAAGCGTCTCGGTACCTTGAAACCGTAATTAACGATCGCGGGTATGTACAGTAATCGCTCGTTCGTTGTCCAGAAGCCGTGTTTTTCAGTGACAACGACCCTGCCGGGACGCTATTTTCGATTTATGACTGCGTCTAGAATATCGCGCCGACCGCGCCGAGACTTCAATAGAGAGCCGAACATAGAGAAGGACAGAATGAAACACGGATCGGGTGGCCGAAGCGTATCGCCGTCGCCGGACAGATCTGAGTCCCGCGTGTTTCATTTTTACAGACACTATGTACAATTGAAATTATATCGTGTTTGGTGTCATTTTAATCAGAAAAATGCCAGAAATACGTTCATGAAGGTCCCATAAAAAAATAATGTAAATTAAGAAGTTTGAACATTCGATTCATTCGAGTCAATGTAGTGGTGCTCACACCGATATACTCGAGCCGACATCAATCGTCGCCGCCCTGCGGAGCGATGCGGCATTGACAGGCAGTGGAATGGGTAGGCACTGGACAACGATCCTGCCCACCATGCCAGACAACGAACGAGCGATTACTGTACCTTGAAACCGTACTTACCAGGCGCGGATGTTTTTTAAGACCGTATTTTAATGGCCGAGAATAGTCGTTAACGGGGACCAAGTTTAGGGCGCGTTGCAAGTTTACAAGACACATAAAAATAAAATGTTTGGGCCACATCTAGGATGGTAACCAAATAGCTAGTTTGCTTAATCTTCGAGAAGGTCCTTAGTCGCGAGCTAGTCATAAAATAAAGGTTCGATGGAGAATCACGGTGCAACGGTTCTTTGCGAATGAATACAATTCTTTACGTTTGAACACGAACTTGTCATAAAATGGTGCGAAAGGCAAATCTCCGTGCTGCTATTCTTTACGAAGGATATACGAACTTTGTGAAGGACTACGGTTCTTTACGACGGAACAGTTACACCTGGAAAGCATTCAAAACTAAAATTCCAAAAAATATACGAATTAACTATTAAAGAAACTGTAGTATTATCAGAAATACAACTATTATATATTTCAGATAAAATTTAAAATGTACCTTAAACACCTGGGTACTTTGGTTCATTTTTCTTCTACAAGATTATGTATGAACGCTTAAAATAAAATCTATTATATCTCTGTCAGTTTTGCAAATATGAAAAAACTCTTGAAACAAAAGTTGTAGTATATAAGGAGGTGAATATAGCATCAGAGAAAAAAAAATTTTTTCAAGGTCATTTTTTCAAGTTTTCAAGGTCACGGATGTTTTTTCTATTAACAACTGATTGTGCTATATATGGATTCTTACAGAAAAAAAGACAAATTCAACGATATATTCCAACGTATATTTATGTTTAGATTTAAAAAAAAAAAAATTTTCAAATTCGTTGCGCGCCGGTTTCCCATGATCCAATCGGCCCCAAATTTTTTCCCGATCATTTTCTCAACAGTTGTCACAATTCTGGGGGGCGTGCTGAAAAAAATTCGAAGATCGAAAAATAAGGTCCACCCTAATGTTTACTTAGAAGAATAATAATCGGTTCTCTATACATATGTATACATACGGCTCCTGAAGAGAAGCCTAATTGATCAATTAAAAGTATGTTAACAGTATATACTTTTCAATATCAAAAGCTTTCTTGTTAATCTTGACATCGAAGCCCTGGAATAAAGCTAAATGTAATGTCTAGACTGTGGATCTTTATGCTAAATAAAAATGGGCTGCATCGATTGCAAGAAATAGAAACTAAATTGAATGTTATTTCTTCCCTTAATGATTTTAATACAGGAGAAATCATATATTGACATCTTCAATTTTTAAAATTTTTCAACAATTTTGAATTTCATCTTCTAAATTTTGCTATAAATGCACAAAGATCCGCAGTGTAGTAATGTCTAATCCCGTAATAATAAAAGTGATGTAATTTAAAATTGTTGTCCAGAATGTGTAAATCAAGATCAAACGTGCTCCACTTATGGTTCTATTATGCAACGTCACAGCAACAGCAGTCCTAAACCACGCATGCCTACGAGATAATTCTCGACGTCTGGCTTATCGCGGTCTGTTGCCTGTATTACTGCAGCTACAAGATGAGGAGAATAGGCAGGTACCTTGTAGAGATACATTATTCCGGCGTCCGCGACATTTCAAGCTCGACAGAGCTGAAGAGTTAAACGGGTAGATAAGTGCTGGGATACTTTACATGGATATACTGTCCTGTACGGCTACATCGTTGTCGCAGCCTTTAGGAGCACTTGATTCTGCCGGAGCCTGTTCCATTACTTTGTGAACGTGTCTGCTCTAATCTCTATTTATGGAGATGCACACCGAAACACGAAAACAGCAGTGATAGACAAGTGGCCCAGAGAGAGTGGTGCCATAGTGTGCTATCTTCAGTGCATAGCATGGCATTCAGTAATTCATTTTGTGTTTGGAGGGGGGTTACCCCTAACTCATCGACAATTATTTTGTTACGTACGGAGGCATTGCCTACGTGACTCTTTTACTCTCTTCTTGGAATCACAGTTCAATCAGTGTTCCTGTAGGAGGTCCGGCTCACATGCCCAAATAAACAGCTTTCCCCTTATGGGAAAGTACATATCGTACATCTGAAAATCTTAGAAATGTCTTCCAGATTTTCCTATACCCCCACTGCCATTTTTCTAACCAAACTTCGATATAAAGGATTATATAAAGAACTTGAGCTTGTCCATCTGGGGCTTATCGTTAGTACTAGTATGAAAGTGGAGCTATACGCACATTGTGAGATGGGGTTCTTAATCCCTTTCGATCAAACTTTGTAAAACGCTTCAAACCGCGAATCTAAGAGGCAAGTTGACTAAATTACCCCCGCATTTCTCAGTGCGTCAAAACCGAGAGCTCGGGAGCTAGTATTCCGCGATTACACTACACAACGTACCTCATTTCTATTGATATTGAATATATATATTATACTTTGATACTAGACATCTGAGAGTCTTTAATCTCATTCCCACATCCATTAAAACTCCAGTAACTGGCAATTCTCTCACTTCAATAAACTTTTACCGCTCGAGGTTTATCAACAATTCTTTAAAGAGTTACGAGAGCCGACCTTCCAAATACCTTGCACTTACCGAAATCCTGTGACACACGGTGGTGAAAGAGACATCAGCTAGTTCACGATTTCCTATCTAGTGGCGGCCTGGTGGTAGAACAGACATTGGCTAGTCCACAACTAGGGGACCGAGGGGTATGGGGCTCTCCATTTGATCCATTGGAGGGTATGGCCACAGTGGTGCCGGTCCATATCCCAAATCATCTTGCTCCACCTCCACGTGATGGTCCCTGGGGCAGGTTTCGGCGTGTGCAGGAGGTAGGCTACGTGCCATTGGACTTTTCAGGAGACTGCAAGAGCGCGAGGTTAAATCACTCCGACTTTGCTCGATCAAATGACGGTCGCAATGGCGAGGAATTAGGCAAAGGCCCTACTCAAACAACGGAAATAACGGCAAATACCAACTAAATCAACAAAGGAACATCAAAGGAGAGCCCATCGATGACTCTCCGGATTTTACGGTATTGTGCGGATAAGGAGACAGGGCTCCCCCGCATTATAGACTAAAATAAGAAGGTTAACAAACTGACCCAAGTTATTACAAACTACCCACACAAGGTATAGGATGTAGGACACGTGCCATTGGACTTTTCAGGAGACTGCAAGAACGCGAGGTTAAATCACTCCAACTTTGCTCGATCAAATGTCGGTCACAGTGGCACACTACTCCTAAACCACGTGTTCGGGCCAGGACGAAGCTACAGGCTATAGGACACATGTCATTGGACTTTTCAGGAGACTGCAAGAACGCGAGGTTAAATCACTCCAACTTTGCTCGATCAAATTCCTCGGTCGCAATGGCGAGGAACTGGGCAAAGGCCCTAATCAAAAAACAAAAAACTGGAAAAGGCATACCAATTATATCAACAAAGGGAGCCCATCGATGACCCCGCAGATCTTATGGTAATGTGCGGATGAGGAGACCGGGCTCTCCCACATTTTAGATTCTGCAAGAGGGTTACTCGATGAGGTAAAATTGTAAAAGGAAGACAAACCCTAATGGAGGATAGTTTGATGGACGGAGCCTAGAGCTGAACATCCACTGAAAACCATAGCCACAGCGTCTTGAGCCTTCCACTCTCACCCCAATGCGCGGTAGGCACGGCAAGTGAAAACCGTATGGAACTGATATTTCAGAATTTACTGAAATTTCGTCGAAGTCGGATCTGATCCCAAGTTGAAAACAGCTTCCTCCCAACGAATTGTATGCCGCGGTCCTTTGATCCTTGCAAGCCCATATAGAGTATTAGAGTAGGGTTGAACCCTAATCTAACCATAGAGGGTGTCAGGGAAGGGTGTGGGTAAGTCTTTGGTGTAGCTGGAGACAGAATAGGGAACGGGATATAGAATTCAAAGACACACGCGATGGTTTTATGGCGAAGTGGGGTGAGCCAAAAGGGCAGGTGAGGCATACCTGCAGGTCCGAAGGTGAAGGGTCCGACGTCTGCTACGAGCCGTAAAAAAGCTCAAAAATTCTCAATAAACAGGTAGAATGGCCTACTCACCAATGACGACCACCCCTGTCTAGTAGATCGACCACTCTGCAAGTTGCCCGGGCTATAAAAAGCAGAGTCTGGAGATCGAACGCTGTGGAAAACGCAACTCATAGTGGGTCGAGGGCCGGCACTGCCAATCCTGAAACTGGCGTAATCTGCCGGTGTGCGTTAAGAAAGTGCGGAGTGCCGTTCACTCCTCCCCGGCTAAAAAAGGGCGAACTAACTAACTAACTAACTAGTCCACAACTACCCCTCTCTTCCTACCTAGTGGCGACTCGGTGATGAAACAGGCACCGGCTAGTTCACGACAAATCCCGTTCAAACGAACAAACCCCGGTCACGTAACAATTTCAACGACAATCGTTTCACCGACACGATTTCATCGACATCTAAGTTCGTTGACAATATTAACTCACCGACATTTCGAGATCACCGACAGTCATTTCATAGACAATCATTCCACCGACAAACGTTTTCATTGATACCGAGTTTCACCGACAATAGGTTCAAGAACAGCAATTTATATGCCAAGAACAGGCTGATGGTCTTGGACCAGACAATACACTTCCGCTGAATGCGGAAAGCGGGCCAGCGGAAGTGATATGGCATTGGTTGTGGAAAGGAGCGACAAGGGCCTTGTTACCTTGGTCCTGGGCGGTGGGGTTTTAGTGGGTATAGGCAGGGATTGGAGTCCCTTAGAGGGAGCCGAGTCCCACATTACCCCCTCGACCTTCATCAGAAGGGGGGGAGGTGTGTGTAAGAGCATTTCCCCACCGCCCTTAAACAAAAAAAACAAAGGTTCAAGAACAATTTATAATTGTTGATGAAGAATTGTTATTCTCATTGTGGCATTCATCTATGATATGGCAATACGTCGACATTCATCTATCTTTTTACATTATTGTCAAAGTTATTTTGAGTTTATTTATGTAAAAATTGATGTAATAGAAATAAATAAATGTGACGATTAAAGTAATGTTAATTCAAACGGTAATTTACTTCATATATTCATTTATTATTATCGATATTAATAAAGCGAAATTGTTAATACTTAACAACAACCACTGGTATTTCAGTAGCATTGCTACTTTTCTATGCAAGGAACTATAACTACACGCATGTAAACACATTATCACTAGCTGAATGAAAATAACAATCTACATCAACAATTATAAATTGTTGTTGAAATTATTGACGGTGAAACTCGGTATCAATGAAAACGTTTGTCGGCGAAATAATTGTCGATGAAATGACTGTCGGGAAAATGATTGCCGATCATCTCAAAATGTCGGTGAGTTAACACTAGGTTTACGGGATCTGTCAAAATGACGGGTTCTAATATTCTTAATTTGCGATTATTAACATTGTAAAGATGCTTCCCTGAGGAATTATTTGCCAAATTTATTTCTTGGGGTATGTATTATTGGAAAAATGGCTAAAAATTTGGATAGACACATACTTGTTATGTTTCTAAAATAATGTGAAATAGTTATTTCTAGAGCTCCGTAAACCTAGTGTTAATATTGTCAACGAATTTAGATGTCGATGAAGTCGTATCGGTGAAACGATTGTCGTTGAAATAATTGTCGGTGAGTTAAGGGTAACCCGTTTGGGGTCCTGGGATCAGAGTCACCAGATGAGGGAAGGGAGCACGAATTGAGGGGAAAAAGTTAGCCTCTCTCTACCAGTACCAGATTAGTCACGTGACATTGTGACATATGCACGACAGAGACGATACGCGTTTCGTGACTGGTCGGTGACGGAAGAGTGAGGGACTACTCGTCGTAGAAAGGAAAGATAGAGTGGGGACTAAAGTGGCTCTTATTTACGCTTGTCAAAAATTTTTGTCAAAGTTTCTTTTACGGCACTCCCCAGAGCTGTTCCAAATAATTCATAAAAAATCTGTACATAGTTTCAGCTTGATCAGATAAGGAAAAACGTGCCCCAAATGAATTAAACATTAAAATAAAATTTATTTAATGATCATAAAATCGTTTTTCTCGAATATCTTCTAAACTATTTATCACGTCAAAAAATATGTTAAACAAAACCTGTAGATCTGGACAGGCTGCGTCTTTTATGTCCTATAACTTTTTTTCGTATAAACAAAATCCAAAAATTTTTTCTGAAATTTGAAAATTGAAATGCGGTTTCATTATCGTTTAACAATAACCATTAGAGAAAAATGTGTTCTTTTTTTAACTTGCTGAACTTATTTTTTTTAATTGCAGATTTTTTACCGCAGATTCTAAATATTTTCTTTTCTTTCAATCTTAAAAATTTTGGAATTTCACTTTCTCAAGGGTCAAGATCTTACAAAGAGAACTGCATTTAGAAAAATTCTCTAAAATGAACCGTTAAATAAATATGTATGAGCCAATCCGTGAGATGTGAGGCGAGCAATACAATAAGCGTTGCTTGATGATTTTGTTTATAAGTCTTCTTAATCGAGAAAAATGAAAACAGAACTGAATGGGTATTGGTAAGAAACAGAAACGAAAAATCATAAATGGATTAGTTGATTTCAAATACTTGACAAATAGCCATTTATTTTTCTCGAGAACTAAAATTTATATGCGAAAACTTTTCATTCTGCGCATTTGACTTATTTTTTCATAAGAAACAACATTTTTCTGGGTTTATATGACAGTATAGCTGTACAGTAACTGCGCTGTTCGAAAATGCGTCGACTTTTATTACTAAAATTACTTTTACAAACTTCTGGATGAAATGTGAAATGACTGAACATTAAATTCTCCTTGTCACTTTATAAAGTTTCCTTAGTTTATACTTTACCGAAGTGAGAGAGAGAGGATTACTGAATTAAATGAAACATGCTTCTGGACGGTTAAGCGACGCAAGTTCGGACATTTATTGCGAATTAACTTTATAATTATCTGATTTACATATATTTACTGCCATATTCTCATACATATTCTAATCTTAACATTCAAATCGTATTCGAAATTAGTGTTACTTCAATTGTAAGATCATCACTGATATAAACGATGATTAAACTGTTTATTGAACGTATTGTTAGATTATTATTTTAAAATATTATGTATTTATCAGAGCTTAAAAATTTTATAATTTATTTATATTCAACTGCAAAATATTTTGCAACTCTTGAAAAATCAATCGTGTACTAATTAATCCTTGTGCGAGATTTGGTCTGAAGAAAGCGGATTCAGGCGTGGTAATCGGAATTGGAGCTTTTCGTTGTAGGGAAGCGTTTGCGAGAAGAGAAGACACTACTGGATTGGTTTGAGAGGAGAATCTGAACGGAATGAATGTGTGATTGCAACGGATGAATTTGAATGTGAGGCAAATGGACTGTATAAAGGGTTGAATATAGAAATGAATCGGATTTATAATAAGTTAAACTGTATTTGCACTAAAGATTGTCACAAAGATTGTCAGAGAAAATTATGTTAACAGAAATAAACGATTTCGCAACATTGAAATGACACGTGATTTTCGAACAGCTGATTTTGTCGATATGATGAGAGACGACCGTTGTCTTTTTCTTTTATTGTCTCGATCCTTCCGGAAGGTTCAAGGAGCATCGGTGTTCCGATTGAAACTTCGAGAACATTCCAGAAGGATCGAGACTGTGTTTCCACCAATCCTGCGCTTGATCGGTGTTCGCGAGAACTTTGAGCACCGCTGATTGGTTTGCTTTCTGGCGAGATCGCGTCGTTGGTTGGACGGGATCGCGCTGTGTAGAGGCCAACATGGCGCTTGCGCGCCAGTTTCAAACAATCCTTGACATAAACAATATATGAGGGGGGAGGAGGAGGCTAACCCAGCCCTAATCAATGCATTTACAAGTAAGATTTTTTGCAATTATCTGGTAAGCCAGTCACCAAAAAACTTTAAAGAGAAATGTTGTTCAGAAAGATGTTGTTCATTGAAATCGGAGAGGAGTTAGCACTTCGGCAAGTTTATCAATACCAATATTGTATGTGTGTACACTTCCGCTCAGAAGTATGTGGACACTTTGTTGCAAGTATAATTTATTCTAGTAGTACGAAATTGTACAATTCATAATAATTGATGATCCGTTAGCGTGGTCTGCTGTCTTCTCAAGACAATAATAAGAATTATTGGTGAGATATCTAATGAATTATTATTATTAACTGTGTAAACTAGACCGCATAAAATTGAATACAACTGATCAAAGATTCATATTGAAATTAAACGTGTTATCCACATACACTCATACGCGAAAGTATTCGGATGCTTACAATTCTAACATTCAACTAATGAGATATGTATGTTAGATTAAAGCATTTGATGTAATATCCCACATATAGCGAGAGATGGGTCTCAAGACTACATAAACAAAGTTAGAAAATAATTTAGCAATATATACCGTTTTTGCAATATATGTATTGTAAACAAACCAGACGTGGCTTACAAAAGTATTCGAACTTTGGACAACTAAGAATTTCCGACACTAACAGAATGTGAACAAACAATTTCCAACGCTCACGGAATGGAAACAAACATTGTTTAGTTCACTAGCGGTCGTCCAGGCGAAACAGTTTTCAAAATTTCTGTCACAATTTTCATTATAAACACTATAACAAAATGAATCGCAAGAAATCCGAAACAAGCAAGTCAATCAGAGAATTAATAATAAAATGGTATAAGGAAGGCAAATCATACAGTGAAATTACAAAACTTGTAAATAGTAATAAGTCCACGATTCATTATATTGTGAAGAAATTTAATACACAAGGTAACATTGCTACTAAGTCCCGTTGTGGACGTCCAAAACAGCTGACTGAAAGAGAAGAGAAAACAATCATACGAAAAATCAGACAAGATCCTTTTATTTCTGGATCACAACTGGCATCAATGGTGGCTACACAGTTTCAGAAAGAAGTGCATCCCGAATTGTGTCATCGATTATTAAGAAACAATGGTTTACATGCACGAGTTCCAAGGAAAAAACTATTTATTAGCAAGAAAAATAAAATTATGCGTTTACAATTCGCCGAAAAATTTATTTATAAAAGCATTTCGTTCGGGGATACACTATTATTCTCTAAAGACAATAAATTCAACGTTTTTGGTAGCGGTGGATGTAAAAAAGTTTGGAGGAAACAGAACACAGAATTGGAATCGCGAAATCTATGGCCGACTATTAAACATAATGGATCTGTATTAGTTTGGGGCTGTATGGCATCTAGTGGAGTGGGAAACCTTGTGTTCATTGACGGAATAATGGACAAAACAAAGTACCTAAAAATTTTGCAGGAACACCTAAAAGACAGTGTCTCAAAATTGAATTTACCAAGTAATTACTGGTTTCAATCGGACAAATCCTAAACGTACAATTAAAATAGTCAAAGGATGGGTATTGTACAATGTTCCACACATGTTGCCACATCCACCGCAAAGTCCCGATTTAAACCCCATTGAACATTTATGAGATGAGGTAAAAAGAAGATTCAGAAATACAGTTATTACTTCGAAAGATGAGTTAAAACGAAATACATATTATTGCAATATGGCAATCAATAGATCCAACAGTTATTTTTAAAAATAAATAATCTAAGTTAGTTCACTCAATGGTAGGGGTATGCGGGCCGCCCGAAAATCGGGCTCGAGTCAGACTCAGACTTTCGGACGGGCTTGATTCGGGTGCCTGATACTTCATGAGGTATTCGGCGGCCCGAGAGTTTCGGGCTGTCGGAGAGAGTGACTCGAATTCGTCGGACGCGTTCGGAAATGATCGGACAAGTTCGGACGAACGAGTTATCGCGATACCTGAGAACTGAGAACACAACTAGAACAACTCTGCGTTCTTATGAAATAGATAATGGTAATAATTAATAATGGCATTCTTCCATAACTTATAACGTAATTTTTAATATACTTGGGTTTTTATAATTACAGTAGTTATATTTGGAAAACTTGTGTATAATCTTTATTTCTATTAAATTTTGAAATAATGCTAAATAGTTACACGTGAAAAATTTAAAATACAATATTTCTGGACGAATCGTAACAAATTCATCAGAATGCCAGAATACCATCGTAAAAAAACATATTGGCAGACTTGAAAATTGATTTAAAAAAAAAAAATTTTTCTGTAGCATTATATTTACTTCGTCGATCAATACAACTTCTGTTCGACACATTTTTTCATATTTTTATACATAAGATTTCTAAATTTTTATAACTATAATACTTTTATCAACATTACAGTTTCTTAAGTAGTAAATAAAAAATTAAGTAGTAGTTACTATTAGTTCCTATATGCAGAATAATTTGCACAAATATTAGAAGAATGGAGATTATCCGACAAAGTACAAGCCTATTGTTGTGACACCACATTCACAAATACGGAACGTTACCAAGGAGCCTGCGTCCTTCTCGAACAGAAATTATAGAAAATACAGAAATAAGTGTTATATTTGCTACGCAGACATCATACATACAAGATTATTCTGCAAAGTATATTCTCGGAGAAAATGACGAAGTCTACTTAATGGAGAAAACCAACTTTATAAAAATAAACAGTTTATAATTTAAAATTTTTCATAGTTTATTTTTTTAGCTAGCATCACAATCCTAGTGGGTATCCCCCCAAAAAATTCAAAGGACGAAAAATAAGGTCCACCCTAATGTATAATACGTAGCATGAAACTAAATACACATTCAGATAATTCCAGAAAAATATTTTCCATATTTTGAAAACTAGATCGGTTGCATTTAATGAAGTACGAAGCTTGTTAGCGAAACAAGCGGTGCTTCTAATAATTATCGATTCATATACAAATCGATTACGTCCAAGAAACAGATACCGATTGCTTCAGTTTATCATGGCACTATGATCACTAATGGAGATTATCGTTCACGTTTCGGAACGATGAAATTCGATCCGACACGAATAAAGCTCCTTGAATGGATTACATAGAACGCGTTGATGATCCCAGAGATATTGCAACTCCGTCTAATTTATGACTGCAGGTGTTAATAATAATTAACTGCTATTAGCTGGCGGCTCGCAACGACGGTCGTCTGTGCCGAGTGACAATTACGTAAGGCGACGTTATAGCTCAATGATTGCATCGTGGCATCACATTTACTAAGGGCTTCGTAATTAATGGAACTCTCCGGCGTATAAAAATCATTACAATTCACAAGGGAACCCCGAAGACTGATAACGCCGATTTTGGTGAAACTGTACTGAGTGTTCATTAGCCATACATAAGAATTTAGCCACATTTCGTTCGTGCACGCTTTTTATTTTAAGAGAGAAATTAACCCTTTTATTCGAATTGGCCCTTCTACGTAAGTGTTCATAAATTGCAGACGGCAAAAGATATCATAAAATAGATCAACTAAAAGTTTTATCTCATCTTTCAACCCATAAATGTGTGCGAAAAATTTGTTGGGCTGCTCTTTACCTTGACGAACTCAAAATTTCTGCCTTTTTCCAATAAATTATGATGTATTTGGTATGTAATTCAGTAGATTTGTACCCAGCGCGGCTTCAGTCGAAGTTTCAAACCTCTAGGATCAATGGTTCAGGATTTATGGTTGCTTAAATTTGAGCCTTTTCGGTATTTTTGACAGGTAAGGTCGCCGCCATATTGGTTTGTAATGGCGATCGCGCGTCGCTTACCGAGCAGAACCGCCAGATGGCAGCACGGGCACGCGTTAATGCCACGGACTTAAAGGACTAAGCGTAAGGTAAGCTTCTGGGCGAGAGGGGGCTCCAAGCTAGCGGGGAGGGATGGTCGCGGTGCGGCCATGTTACGTCGAACCACAAGTGTTGCCATTTATATAACGTAGCGGGAACAAATAGAAAATTCGGGTCTCCTCCTGGGCGTTGATTCGTCCTCCGGCTGCTGCTCGATGGTGATTGGTGATGGAGGTGCGCGCAAGGGAGTGGGGTTGACGCGAGGGTGAACGGCCGCAGAAACAGGGGTCGCGGGCGTTTTCCAGCAACCTAACGGGAATTTGTTTATGGGGTGCACGTGCACTCGGTGCGTCTCGTACCTACTGTCGCCGTTCGATCCCTCCAAACAAAGGTCCTTTGTTTGGAACGGAACTTTATGATTTGAAGTCCTTGAAGAGGCTGGGAGTCGTTTCTCGGGTCCGTTTTACTGCTCTGTCCCTCATTTAAGGGATAATCCGGTCGAAGTGTTCTAAGGGGTGTTGGTTATAACGGGGCTTTTTTACCTTACTTCTATTTTTAGTAGCAATATACTTTGTCTACCTATCTACGGAGTTTTAACTACAAGAGTTTTGCCTATTTCTGCATTCGAATACGCGCGGTGATATAGCTATATGTAATGCAGTTAATACAGTATATTTGCCACGCGACAGTACAGACCACAGAGGTGCTACAGACGCTACACTAGTATTTAAAGTCGCTTATAGAGCGCACCACATATGGTTCGAAGCAAGATGGCGACGGAAGTTGATACCCCTTCCGTCTTTTCTTACGCCCCCGCATTCATATATACAATTCATTCAGTCATAAAGAGTAGTCCACTCGTATCATAAATAGGCATATACGACTTTATGATATGAGTGGACTCCTGTGGATTGAATTAGTTTTCCGTCAACGGTAATTTGCCTTCTGAAACAGGCCAGCTTGCAGCCAACATGTTGCGCTTAGCTTCAGCCATTTTAGTCAGGTTCGGCCTTTGTTCAGTTTAACCCCAGTTGCCCAGATGCCAAGAAACGTCTCTTAAAGTGGGAGACCGGAAGATCCCGGAATTTCAGCGACGCGACGGTTCCTGAAAACCATGTGGGAATTTCGCTTTGCCACTTCTGACACAAGATTCTGATTAAAATAATCATGAAGAACCTTTATTCCGTATAATCCTTATGAAGAACCGAAATTTCCAAATAGTATTTGTTTCGGTTGCGATTTCTATGTCAATTCCCATATCAGTACCGCAACCGTTATTTTTTCAATTCTATCGCCTCTGGCAAAAATTATTCGATCAAACAAATCAAGTGTCTGTCATTGCAATTATTCATATTTTCAATGTGGAAAATATTTCCATTGGCGAAAAAGGCAATTACTGTGATGAAACTTATCATATACAGGGTGTTCGATTACAGGTGGGAGAAAATTTAAGGGGTGGTTTTCCATGATTATATAAGACGAAAATGAAGAATAAGAAAATTGCGATTTCGACTTCGTTATTCAGTTATTAACAATTAAAAATAAAAGTGCACGTTGTGTACGTCATAGAGGCGCGCGACAGTCACGTAGCAAATGACAGATGTACGCATACCTTGGTTCTCATTTGGTGCCCCAGCGAGATGAGAATGTTTAACAAATTGATTTATGTGTATAACTACTATAGATCTACAAAATATATATTTTAGATTTTTATTAAGGGCCCAAATAAACAAGTTTTAAAAAATGCCTTTTTTATTTTTGCATGCAACCTTGTAAATTGTAATTTTTGTGGAAAATCTTTTTTGCACATCATTTAATAAACCAACGCTTCTAATTGCTTACAAAACATCAGGTCGTTTGGTACAATTATAAAAAAGTTATTCTGTTTTAAAGGGCGTACGAATACTTATGTGATTGAAACTGATTGATTGAAACTGATTGAAACTCTGTCGAGTTTGGTCTTGCTTTAACCAGAGAAATCTCACAAATATGTTGGTGAATGTTTTGGAGATAAAGAATAAAAAATAAAAAAATTTTATATTTGCGTTACCATTGCAATCGATACGTAGAGAAGCCTTTGAAATATGTATGCCGGCTGCTACGACTCTGCTCGTCCACATGCTGTCCTTCTTCGCGTTCGAAACTTTCATCGCTTATTAAACAAGTAAATATAATTGCAATTCTATCGTGTTTGGTGTCGTTTTAATCAGAAAAATTTCGCCAATCCGTTGGTGAAGGTTTCGTAACGAAATAAGTGTCTAAAGGGGGAATTCCTTAGTAGGGGGATAAGAAAGTAACATTACCCACAGAGAAGAAAGTCACACTATGCAAAGGAAGACTGTACTACGTACAGCCGTAGAATTAATGGGGCGGCAATAGCAGCAGGGGTATAGGGACGAAGTTCTACGTGTCAATGAAGTACCATTTTTTTTATTGATGCAGCTTGAATGTCAAGGAAGAGATTATTTTGCAGTATTGGACAGGCGTTTCAATACATTATGATACTTTATACAATATAATACAAATTATAAATAATTGTACTCATACTACACAAGCAGTTGAAATATGTACTCTTCTTTTAAATCTTTAACTCACAATCATTCAGAAACGAGTAGGTCAGTTTACATATCTCCACCGCAGGTTTGGAATTGCTTGGTTAATTTTGATCCCTGTTCTTGAAATGTGGGACATTTTGCCGCAGTACATGGTCAATATCTTGAGTTTTATAGCCGCAGTGACATTGTGGATCGTTTATTATGCCAATTAGAGCGCGAGAGCGGACAAGATTGTAGTGTCCTGATCTGCATCTGTTTATCGTCATTATAATTTCACGTTGGAGATTTTTGTTAGTGCATCACGGTTTTGATTTTCAGTTGTGGTAGTCTATGAAGTAATTTACATTGTATCAAAAAAGTACCGAGACATCCTCATTTAAACTGCCCGCGTAAGAGGTATAAAACAATTTTCTGTTTCTAGAAGTCAGTAGGAATGTAAACTATGACGACGCAGATTTTGAGCTCGATCTGTCGTACAGTTTGTTTACAGCTGCCGAGTTTATCAGTCTACCCCAAAAGTATTCTGCGATGGTTACCATGGAAAAAAAATTGCACAAAGAGTCTGCTTGAAATTTTGTGTCAACGAAATTTTGTGCCAACGAAAATTCTTGTACCGATACGTTGAAAATGTTGAAACAAGGCCTTCGGTGATTCAGTTATATCGAGAGCACGCGCCATCTCACAAAGCGACCGTTATAACCGAATTTTTGGCCAAACATTCGACAACTATCATCGACCAAGCACCGTATTCGCCAGATATGGCCCCCTGTGACTTTTTCTTATCCCTCAAACTCACCCAAACTCAAATTACCCCTTCGAGGTCGCTGCTTTGAGTCGGTGGAGACCGTGAAACAAAATTCGCTGAAAGAACTGAGGGCCATACCAGAAAACGCTTATAAGAAGTGCTTCGATGATTGGATTTTGCGCTGGCAGAAGTGTATTGCCTCGAAAGGGGCCTATTTTGAAGGCGATAAAATAAATTTTGACGAAAATTGAAAATTTGTGTGTTTTATTTAAGATGTCTTGGTATTTTTTTGACATAATGTAGCTCATTGCAATGTTGACCGGTTTTGATAAAGCTTTCAGTATGCATATAAGTTACCGAAATTTACAAAAGGCATTTTTTAAATTATCGTTACAAACTCAGATTAAACAGTTGAAAAAACATCATTTTTTCAATTTTGTATGATTCCTACCAATTGCAATCTGAACAAATTTTTGTTTACTCATTCTCTAGCAAACTAGTCAGTCTGATATCTTAGAAAAATTCAAATTCTTGGACCAATCTTAAAAAGTTATGCGATTTTTAAGAGTGTCCACTATTGTCCTCGACTGTGATCGAAAAAAAGCAGAAGAATTGAAAACACAATTATTGTTTTATAAAATGAAAAAGACATTCTATATTATTCGGATTGGAGTGTATGAACTGAACAAGCGTTTTACGGAAATCGAGGAAATGATTTCGTGATAGAACGAACTTTTTCAAACGAGAGAATATTGGAACGGTCGCCAGATGCGTGAATAGTATACCGAAAATAACTGCGAGCCGAGAACGAATTTGGTACACTAAAAGGACCGTGTGCAGCGCTAGCTAAAATTTTATTACATTTGCCGAAGTTATTCCATTCTCGAACCGTTAATTGTCACGAAATAAGATTTACAGAAGCAGTGAAGCTCCACTCATTGTTTCCCCACCGTTGCGATTCCACTTTCGTATTCGAAAGCGTAACAAGGGCTCGAAACTTTTAAATTATTCGACTCTCGACGTTCACCGACTTTCTAACATCTCACAGCCCGATTGTACGATCTATATCGTGACACGAGATGAATATTCACACATGTAGGTATGTCTGTTGATTGAACAAAACGTTGATATTTCTCGTTGAACGAAAAATTAAAGCAACCGCATTTCACACTAACAACAAAGACTCTTGCGACTTAAAACTTGAAGATTTACTTAATCTTTTAAGGGCTTTGTTTGTACGACGCACAATGGTAAGTACGACCGAAATCGTGGCCAAAAGTAAAAAATTTTTTCCCGTAGTTTAATAATCTGTGCAATAGTACATTATTTATAAAGTTCCAGAGCATGTTGTTTTGTTACAACCAATATGTAATACGTACTTTTGTCGGAAATACGCAAGTTCAAAATTGATAGTTTTAAAAGATCGACATTTTCAGCCATAATTGAAATTACCTTTGCGATTTATTATCGCGCTGTAACGCCAGTTTATCATTCTTGCTATCGTCGAGCATGTCCTAATTTAATATAATATAATATTCTGATTTCTGATAGGGGTGCTGAAAAGATACCTTGAAAAGAAAAAGCTACAGTTGAACATAGAAAAGTCGAAAGTGATGAGATGCAGGAGGAGAGGGGGAGATGGAAGAAGGTGAAGTGGTGGTGGAAGGGAAAAGTGATTGGGGAAGTAGGGAAGTATAAATACTTAGGATATACGATATCGAGAGACGGGGGTCAACGAGCGCAAGTGGAAGATAGAATAAGGAAAGGGGCATCGGTAATGGGACAAATATGGGGAATAGAGAAAAGGAGATTTGGTAAGGATTGGGGTAGAAGGGTATGGTTATTCGATAGGTTAATATGGTCAGTGGTAAATTATGGAGTAGAAATATGGGGATGGAAAGAGAGGATACAGGAAAGATATCTAAAATGGGTGCTAGGGGTGGAAAGACACACTCCAGGATATATGGTGGGAGAAGAGCTACAGAGAGATGTTGAGGGGGAAGGCGGGACTGAGAGCATGGGGGTACGAACAAAAGCTGGGTGAAGGAAGAGGAGAGGAATTGGCATGGTTATGTTGAGAAGAACTGAGGAGAAGGGACAAGAAAGGAGGGCAAAGGGACGGGTGGGAGAAAGAGAGATGGGAATTCTTTAAGGAGAGGGGGTGGGATACAGAAAAGACAAATAATATGATGGAAGAAAGAAGGGAGAATATCAGTGAGAAAATAGTAAAGAGGGAGAAGAAAATGCAGAGAGAGGAAAGATGGGAGAGGATTGGAAGGGCAAGATACAACAAGTGGTAATGGGAGAGTAAAGGGAGAGGGAATATTCTGATTTCATTGCTTTATTTCATTTTTTAAAGCTTTGGGAGATGAAAAAGAGAAATCTACACATCTGATACATTTCATTAACAAAAAAGTTGTTTATCAATCGCGATCAAGCGTTCATTTTTTCGGAAAAGAAGCTGTTACCCAGATAGCACTGGACGTCCGTTGACATTATTCGGACGTCCGTGGGATGTACAGAGGTCCACTGGACATCCATCGGATGTCCGGGTGCTATTTGGGTAAGGCTACTAAACAAGTGTACGTTTCATTTACCTGCGACTTGTTGCGACCTTATGAGTTATCACCATTTCCTTAGCGACCGGTAACGTTCCGAAATGGTGGATTTGCCAGAAATCAGTAGATAAAACTAATATTTGAAAATGTAAAGTTATTGTTATATATTAGTAATTATTGCATTTGTAACACCAATTACAATCATAATCATGAAAAATACTAAATACTTTGCATACAAGAAACTTCACAATATTTCGTTAAATGAAGTATCTTCATTTGTATCAGGTTCTCCGAAAAATTGTGTGACTTCGGGAGGATATTGTTTCATTTTTTTTGTACATGATATCTTAATACTACTCACGTATGGATCTGATGAAACTAATATAATCGATTAAAGATATCCTCCATAATTTTAATCCTGCATATCTTTCTACTATAAGATTCTCGAAAATTCTTGATGCTCGAAAATTCTCTAATTTTCAAGAGAGTTCAATAAATTTTTGGGTTACGCATCCGCCATTTTGTTTTTTGTACTTTTAACATCAGATTCATAATCGGCGACCCGAAAAACCCTATAATATCAACTTTGAACTAAATTGGAGTACTCCTTCCTATTTTGGCCACGATTTCGGTCGAACTCACCACTGTGCGACGCAAAGTCCATGCAACACAAAAATTGTTTTATTATTTAATCGGTACATCGCACAGTGCGTTGTCATGGGACAAAAATCAAAAAATAAAAATTTAAAAATAAGTACTGCTCACACATTTCAGCGAGGGTACACAAATGGTGGTTAAACTTCACCTTAGGGACTCAGAAATTTTCAACTTTTTTGTATATAATCCTGTAGATTTTGAAGAGAAAATGTCGAAAATCCAAGTTTTAATGTTAGGAATCCGCTGGTTCAAAAGTTATGTGTGTTTAACCCCTACGATTTATTTTATGGTTTTAGTGATTAGAACTTTTTTTGTAGTGCGCAATTTCCTAAAAAAGAAGAAAATTTATATCTACTGTATGCCTAAATGTTCTCCAATAGCTATGCATTAACAAATCCAAAATAGAATTTCATCTCGGCTTAAAGGAAATTAATAACATACATATATATATATTTATTTATTTATTTGTTTATTAAACTCTGTTTTGAATCTTCATAGAAAGATTAACATTCATAATGTATTAATATTGGATATCACTGTATTCAGGAAAGTCTATAGAATCTTTTGCTACCAAGAACAATTCAATATCTATTATAATAACATCATAATATTTGTTTAAAGTTGAAAAATAGATTTTTTTTCAAAGTCAAGTTTCTCAAAAACTGTGCATGTAGGAGAAAAATTAAGGACAGATTCGGAATCAGCGCAAAAAACTCTATAAGATCCACCCAACAGTTATATGAAAACATAAAAAATGTTTAAATTTGTTGGACAGTGTTATTATTGTTCTCCAGTTTTTACACCAAATGCTAACGTTGAATATCTTTTAGATAATTGCAAATAAATCCCACTATTATTTAACAAAATAATATTTTTGTGTCTCTTTTTACGTACAAAATTAAAATTGAATTACACGATGCAGTGAAATCTGTAAATAGTATTTTGGTTATAATAAAATTCTCTACTATTCAATGTATTTTTACCATTTTCTACAAGAAAGTATTTCTTAGCCTTCGTAAACATTAGCTCAAGAGCTATTGAAATTTTATGTTTGCTCAAACAATAGGTATCGTATGAGGTTCCCCCTATAAGGAATATTCGAAATAAATTGAAGAACAGCCGAAACAGTCGCAGATGAACAGTAATCCATTGCTTTCCTGATTACAAAGTTCGATTTGGGAGTGGTTTCGTTCAATTTATTTTTCCGTATCAGATTGGATGACAAATTGGATTACGCTTTTCATTGATATCAACGAATATGTCATTGAAAGTGAGTAAAGGATTCAAGTCCCGAGCTTGCATAGAGTCATATGAAATAAAGTTTTCAAAGTGATTCGATCTGTCTAGTGAATGCTTTCGCGAAGCTCCTAGTGGGTAACTAAAAGATATTTCATCTGTTGAATAACCAATCAATATAATCAATGTATACAGGGTGTCCCCAAAAAATGTTGTACTTCCTTGAAAGGGGTGATTCTTGAGGTTGTTTGTTCCTTTTGCAAATTGTTCCTTTTCATATAGGCTATACTGTGTAATTCTCTTATATACAGGGTGTTAAAAAAATCCATTCAATATTTATATGGTATATAGAACACACTGTGCTGAGTAAAAAAGCAAAAATAGGTCTGTGGCAGCTAACTTCCTACACTCGCCACAAGATGGACAGATAGTCAAGACCTTCCCCGCTGCTACCTGATCCGTCACCGATCCCTATACCAGTGTTGCGATCAGAGCCAACTTTTCTCGCGCATGCGCGGCCAAAACAGTAACGTATCTATAATGAGGTAGCAGAGCGGCCAGAGCCCTGAGGCAGTTATATTGGCGGGAGTGTACCGGTATTATTGGCGGGACAAGTGATAGTCATAGACGAGAGACGTGACGCGGAACGAGAGGTAAGTTATTGTTAATATTGTCATATGTATATAGTACTAATTTTTTAAAAGTCTGCGGGGTGCTCAAGGTACCCCATTTTATCGAGAAGCTTATGTTACTGAGGCTGAAATCGCCGCGCATGCGCGAGAAAAGTTGGCTCTGATCGGAACACTGCCCTATACAATATAGCTTCCTCAACCGCCTTCCGATATCCTAGTGTCTAAGGCAAGGCCCAATAGATAGCCTTACCGATGAGTCCTCTAGCGGGTCTAGGACGAAACGCTCCCCTTCCTTTTCCTCCTCTCTCTCACATTTCTAAAGCCGCTAAAGGTCAACCGTTTCTGATATGAACATTTTTGTTTGCTAGCATTATGATCAACTTACTTACTTCCATCGCATGCGATGCTTACTTCAGTGATTATAAATCGCGTTCTGAATGTCCTTATTCAAGTGCCGACAGTAGATTTGATCCGGAATCAGTCAGTTGTGTATAAATGGAAGGAGGACACGTGGAAAATCTTCTGTAAATATCAAAAGGCCAGTAGTAGTAAATGAATCATGATGTTAGCAAACAAAAATGTTTATATCTCAGAGACGGTTGACCTTTCGACCTACGTTTATTAAGGCTTTTTTACTCGGCACAGTGTGTTCTATGTATATGTATACCATATAAATCTTGAATGGTTTCTTTGAACATTCAGTATACGTACAGGGTGTCACCTAAGACAAGCCACCTGAATAACTTCTACATTTTTTGAGATAGGAAGAAATGCTTCAGACAAAAGTTGTTTGGTTTCTAGCGGCCTACATTCTAGTGGTCTACATAACTTTTTTTCAAGTGGAGGTGCTTAGGAGATTAGAAGGTCAACTTAGTTTTTTAAATGGAACCACATATTTTTGAACTCCTACGATTGTAGCCCTTATCGAGACAATTTCAACGATATAATCATTCAAGGTCGTAAACTTTAAAATTGATGAAAAAGAAAAATTTATCATAAATGCTTATGAAATGGAAACTCATCAGTTTCAAGTTACAGAAATTTAATCTTAAGCGTTTCGGCAAAGTTTGTTTACGTTCACATTCACTCAGGGGTACTCTTCGGTTGAGAAGTCATGGCACTTGATCTTGATGACGAGAAGTCAGGAAGGCAAGATCACAATATTTGTTTAAAGTTGAAAAATATGTCTTTTTTCAAACTCAAATTTCTCAAAAACTGTGCGTCTAGGAGAAAAATTAAATTCGGAATCAGCGCGAAAAACTCTACAATAATCGCATAGTGAGAATCGAAACGTTTTTTGGCTGTTGGACAGTGTTATTGAAAAATCCCATCTTTGTCTTATCGAGAAATGAGAACGCGTAGCCTGCACCCTTGCAATTCTGGAAACGAGTCTACCGCCTTAACATCCTTTTCTAATAGTGGATCATCTGATGATCCGATTGATATTTTTACGAAAAATCAGTTACCTAAGATTAAGATTCTAAATTGTAAAGTGCGAGGTAAATAATGTTATATGACATTATGCTTCGCAAAAGTTCAATTTACTTTAATAATAACAGTGACCGATGATTTGGTTAACGAGCGCACAAGAGGTCAGCACGTTCACCCTTTCAAGAACAAAAGTGCTAGTTCTTGAACGATGAAAAAACAAAGAAAATAAGTAGAATAAGCACAGATAGTTGGAATAGAATATGATAGTAAGAATACACAGGGGAATTATAAAAACATAGGGGATATCGAAGGTACAGAGAACAGTGAAATGAACAATTGAAATCGAAAATATTAACATTAACTATAAAGGTACATTTATATTAAATTGCGATATCTATTGTTAGTGACGGGATTAAAAACTGTCGACTAAGTCGATAGTAGCTGTTGCTATTTTCAGTCGACTGGTTTTACTACTATCGACTGAATTTTGCAGTGGTGGGAGTTATTATTTATTATTACTATATTCAATTGTTCTATTACTAAATATTAATACTAAATATTCTCCTAAAAATGCATATTAATTATATTGTACATAGAATAAACATAACATATTGATTAAATTCAATTTAAAAATTGATCTTTCATTATTTTATATCCTATCCTATAATATTATGTAATATCGATGATAACACCAAAAAGATTATTTATTTATTTAGTTACTACCATATACAGGTATAAACCCAATATGTATACATAGACTTAAATCAAATAAAAATAAATACAATTACAAACATAAAATATATTAAGGAATTAATCGCAATAGAGAAAATTATAGTTAAACATTAACTTAAAATTCAATATTTCTTAGTACCCTATAAGGATTTTAGGAACCTAACAATACTAAGTCACCACTAAAAGTTGTTGTACCATTAATCAAAATATTATTTACATTATTAAATATGTTGGTGTCTAATCAATTACGAAACATTTAAGTATTGTATGAGGTATTATATTTTCATATTCATACAAAGGAAAAAAGTAATATAGAATGGAATTATTCTAGGTCGGAAGAAATGTTTAATTTTCTTGTTAAAATAGGTCCGAGTGCAAATGATTAAGATAGTAAAATTCCCCCATTTTGTTATATTGCGCATTGTACGAGAATCGTGTTATACGGGAGTCTAATGTATCATGTTTCTGTGCTTATTGAACGGACCGCAAGCTATCCTACGATCGAGTATACTCTGTACTTACCGAACCGTTATTGTAGTGGTCAATTAACAAGGTAGTCTGAAGGATTCGGTGAAGCGCAATACGTACCTGAAACAAAATACATGACGGAGATGAATGGACTTCCATAAAGTTGGTACACGTAAGAGCAATTTGATGTAACACAGGAATATATGAAAGTGTTAAATCATTTTGAATGTCCATGTGGTTCCGAATTATTCAGTTTAGAAAGATAATAAAGCTTATCTGATACCAGCTTACTAATATTTAGTAAGGCTAAATTAATCAGCTGACACTCTAACATTGCTAGTTTTTGTCTCGGTTGAAAGAACGTTTTCTTTAAGATATTTCTTCAGCTAGAAGTAAATAACATCGTGTAACATATATGTATATGTACATTGCATTTAAAAATACAAAACTTTCCCTTAAGCCACTAGAGAGTGGTAAATTATTATAAATTTTGAATTGAATATTTCTCAGAATTATTCGGTCTACGGAATGTTAAGGAGTACTTTAGTAACAGTATTTGTATATCGTATTATAAATATTTATCCATCATTTGAAACCTCTTTCCATATCTACAATTTCGAAGAAACTAATTAAATTAAGAGGGAAGGATACCCACGTGACATAACTAGAAATAAACTAGAATCTAACTAGATTTTGGGTCGAAAAGTGGGTTTGCGAAAAACG
>CM052258.1:672888-728484 GCA_028455795.1 Lasioglossum marginatum | reverse complement strand
ACACAGGGAATGAATAATATAAATAAATAAGAAAAAAATACTTTTCACCAGACGAGAATCGAACTCTAGCCCACCGCGTTGTACGTTGCCGCTACATCAAGTCTTATTCGTTGTATAGTTTTTCTACAATTGTATATTTAAGCACTAATAGATACTTTGTTTATGAATATCTCAACAATTATTGAGTGTTTGCTCATATAATGGTATATATTCGTAAAAGGGACATCGAGATCTATAAGTAAACAAAATCTCAACTAAATCGGTGACCCGAAGGCCTTGCACTCTCCTTGTTAGGTATGAAACACCTACAATTCAAGAATATTACGCAACCCTACTGAACCAGTAGTGTATTATGATGAATCCCCTTCTAACAACTTTGTTTATCCTACGGCTTGTTATTTATAACAGCCCAATTACATTGTTATTTAACACAATAAGGTTTCATTATGTTGGCTACTATTGATGGTTATTCAATATCACCAGGACCCTATGATATACATACATGCAGTTAAAAATGTTGGTTCTTGACGTTTTCACGGTTTGAAATAACCGCCAAATATCGATTGGTTTGTGTTTCGATCTATTGATTCTGATTGGTTCTGTTTCTATTGGCTTTGCGTTTCTGCTTCAATAGCTTGTGTGACGGCATGGTAACAACACGTGTTTACAGATTTCAATTTTGTTTTTAATAATCTCATAAAGCAAGTGAGTAATATAATACAGAATGTTGATACGGAAATACAATCCAATTTCATTACAATAATACTAAAGTCTTTTGTTCAATTTTTTCAGACGCAGTTTTCTTCTTTCTTGAGAATGATCCACATATGGATCGAAACGTTGAAAGTCTAATTTAACCTGCAACATTTGCTTTTTTTGTAATTATATGATCGAACCGTTGCGCCGAGAACACTATTACATCATTTGTTTAACAATCATACGATCGATAATAGGAAGAATATTTGTATGGTTTAAACTCTATACCTGCTCATCCATGATCACGAAAGTATTCCTACTATCATAATTTCATTATTTAATCATTGTTACCAGCCGAGGGCCGGCGGATAAGATATGATCGAGGTTTGTTCGTGTAAACGGGATTTGTCATGAACTAGCCGGTGCCTGTTTCATCACCGGGAGTCGCAGAATGGGTTGTCGTGGACTAGGTCACCGGGTGTCACAAGATAAGTTGTCGTGGGCTAGCCGGTGCCTGTTTCATCACCACCCACTAGGTAGGATGAGAGGGGTAGTTTTGGACTAGCCGATGCGATGTCTGTTTCAACACTGGGTCGCCTCGTGTGGAACACGGGAGTAGTCTAGCCGATGTCTGTTTCACCACCAAGTCGCCACTAGATAGGAAATTGTGTATTAGCCAGTGTCTCTTTCATCACCGAGTGTCACAGGATTTCGATAAGGGTATGGTATATGGAAGGTCGGCTCTTGTAACTCTTTTAAGAATTGTCAATGAACTTCGTAGTCCAGTCAACGAAAAGTTGTAGAGGCAAATGGAAGGAACACAATTTTACCACGTTTTTATTATTTTCTTGTCTGTCTGTCTGTCTGTCTGTCTGTCTGTCTATCTGTCTGTCTATCTGTCTGTCTATCTGTCTGTCTATCTGTTGGGAGACAAATTTTGCAATTGATTTTAAACTAACTTCCTGATGAGCTAGAGACTTGAAATTTTAAACATAGCTCAGAACTGGATGACAATGCAATATTAAAAAAAATTGTTTTTAAAAGACTGTGCGTTTAGGAGAAAAAGAATATTTAAATATTATCCGTCACACCTCGCCGTGCGACACACGGTAGTGAGTCATCTCGTTCAGCGATCCCCACTCCGCGCGCCAGCGCTCCCTACTTCACTACGCGTTCCCACTCCGACTCATGCCCACTCCACGGACCCACTTCGCACCGAAGGAGCTCAGTCCCATTCCGGACTTCATCAAGAGACGTCGTCTCTCGGAGACGTCGTCTAATTCAATAGATCATGTCATACAAGTCTTGCATCTCCTTTCTCACATAAAATTTAACAGGATATTTATTTATTTAGGCTATAAAAACGGGATAATAAATTATCTAATCAAGACACAATATTTTCCCTTTTATAAAAGGAAAACTTGGTTGAAGTGGTAATTAAAATCGATTACAAGATATGTAAAGACTAAAAAGTAGAAAATAAAAAGTATATAAAAAAACCTTTTAAAAGCCACACTTATATTAAAATGCACTAAAAAGGAGAAAAAAATTTCTATAGACCCATTAGTGACTATAGATTAAAGCGTCGAGGGCTCACGAAGATTACGTCAATATAGTTTAGCGCTCCACGCTTTTATTTATAGTCATTAATGTGTCTATAAAAATTATTTTCTCCTTTTTAGTGCATTTTAATATAAGCGTGGTTTTTAAAAGATTTTTTTATATATTTTTTATTTGACACAATATTATTGCATATACAAAAAGTCCTTGCAGAAAATTCTTGATCAAAATTTTTGTATAAATATATTTCCTTTAAACGTTGTGTAATATCTAGACAGTGGGTCTTTATGCAATATAAAAATTTTCTACCTGAATTGCAGCAGTCTGGAGTGACAAAGAAGTTCATTTTTTCTGTTAATATGTTTAGTAGGTTGAAAATAATATAACAGTATATTTAAATTCTTCTAATTTGTTCACAGTTTTAAATTACACCTATTCATTTTTGTTATAAATGCATAAAGTCCGCTGTCTAGTAATATAACTGTAGATGTAAAAAAGCTATTTCTTCAAGCGTTCTAGACGTGCATAAATAAATTGTTCGATTCTGTGCAGCAGCTGTTTCGTATCTCGTGGAATCAGCTCGTTAAACCCCATTAAGGCGTTCGCCTTCGATTTTCTTATTTGGAAATGCACCGGTTGACTCGAACGTTAATTGCAATTCCGTATTGCATTCAGTTCGTTCGCGGTATGTTAGCAGCATGCGGTTTCGAGCTGGTGGCAATTAAGCCGCGGGATTTTCGTGACTCGAATTAACACTACAATCGAAGCAATTAAGCTTGTGTTAATCTCTTTCGGGACGCAGGCGCACAGCCCTTCTGTTTGCGCTCGATAATCTAAGAGATAAGTGCAACCGAACGCAAGCTGCTCGAAAGCTTTCGTTCCTTTAATAACTTTAATAACTTGCTCCCCTTCTCCAGCTTGTGTCAGCAGATCGATTACATTTCATTAATTTCTGGCCTGGAAAATTAATCGCCAATTTACTCACCACTCGAAAATGTTATCTGTTACATTCAATTTCGTCCTACTTCGTTATTAATATATCACCAAATAAAATTATCCATCCTCTCAACTCTAAAACCATAATCACATTGAACCTACAACGAGGAACTTTGTATCGCCTCTTGATAAATACAGTGCTCAGTGTATCAAAAGTTTAGGCGCACCCTATTATTTTAACAAAAATCTTCGATTGGTCTTTTTTATCATTAGAACACTTTGGAAAAATATGATTACTACTAAAACTGTTCATATGTGGCACTGCAGGAAAGAATATTTAGCCAAAATATGAAAAAGGGCCGTATAAGAAGTTTAAACGTACCGTAAGGAGCATATCTGGTTCCACACAGAATACTTACAAATCAGAATAACTTTCTTATGAATGGACCAAACGACTTTAATTCCTCTGCAAGGCTAGAAGAATTAGTTTAGTAAATGACGTCTAACAAATAAGTTAAAAAAATGCATTTGGTCGGAATTGTGAAAAACAATAGTAAAAATTGATTTTTCAACTTTTTTAGTTGAGCCAATAACGAAAATTTAAAAGATGCGTTCTGTAAACTCGTATGAATTATATACGTTCTGAAAATTTCATTGAAATTGGTTTACGAATTATAAACGACCAAAAGTGGTAAAAAGGCTGAAAATCATGAAAAATTGCAATTTTTACCACTTTTGATCGTTTATAATTCGTAAACCAATTAACTAATTTCAATGAAATTTTTAGAACGTATATAATTCATACGAGTTTACCGAACACATCTTTTAAATTTTCGTTATTGGTCCAACTAAAAAAGTTGTAAGTATCAATTTTTACTATTGTTTATCACAATTCCGACCAAATGCATTTTCTCAACTTATTTATTAGACGTCATTTACTAAACTAATTCTTCTAGCCTTACAGAGAAATTGAAGTCGTCCATTGATAAAAAAGTAATTTAGAGTGAGAAAATGATAGAAAATGATTTAGAGTGTGTGGAATCAGATATATTCCTTACTGTACTTGCTTTTCTTCTTGTTTGTAATTTCATATCGTACGTATATGTATTCATTGTAATAGTGAAGTGCATAAAGTATTAAGAGGCTCAGCATGAAGATAGCTACATATGTAATTGGTTGCTTGAAAACGAAAACAGAAGAGAAGTAAATAAAATACGATCAATCAGTAAAAAGTTCATTATTTAGTACTTACTGTTATTACTATTATTTACGAGTGTTATTATTGTTACTGTGCACTATTACTTGGGGTGATTATACCGCGACAAAGGGAAAGTTAAATAAGTTGTCGAATTTTGAATAAGGGCAAATAATGACACTTTTCTCTGTACAATAAATTAAAAGAGATATTATAGCCACACACACACAGGATCTTGAAGCGATCGGTTCATGTTATTCGAAATTTTCTGGCGAATCCAGAAACATATGGGAAGACAAAGGTAAATATTTTCTCTTGTTTGTAATATGATTAAATTTTTATCAATTGCGTCTGTTACGAACCGAGGGTTTTGGCAACTAAGCGGAACCCGAGGATAGTTTAGGTTTGAGAGATTTTGGGTAGGAAATGTACACGGAGGACTAGCCGATGTCTCTTTCACCACCGGGTCGCCCCGTGTGTGGAATACGGAAAGGTGGACTAGCCGATGTCTCTTTCACCACCGGGTCGCCGTATAAGGGATAGGGTCGTGGTTCCGCTGACTCGTAATCTATTTAAATGAGATACACCTTGAGCGGCAAAGGTGTATCGTCGTAGGATACTAACGTCTGGGAATCCAAAAAGGAATATGCGTGAACGAAATGAACTTTAAGTGAATTAACACATAATAATATATTTTTAATTAATGGTAGTACAAATGGTCAGTGTAAAAATGTCGCGGACTAATACTCTCTGTTTTAACGCACCGAGGAATGCGGGGGCGATCTGTTACAGGATCCCGTGATGGGATACGTACCGTTTAAAAATAGAGTAATACTTGATGGGGAACTTCTACCCGATCTTGCTTTGAGAGAAATTGTAACGTAGCTCGACGTGTACAACATGAAACTCCTAAGATCAATGCCCGAAGATGAAGAGTTCTAATGTCCTTATATCCCAGATAGCCATCTGCTCGAAATCTGCCGGGCAGCTGCGTCGGCAGCTACCGGGCAGATGGAAGGCAGTTTACTAATATTAGTGCGACCTGCCCTGTCACTGATATTCAGACATTAGTGCGGCCGTGCTGCCCTCTTGCGGGGAGGCAGAATCCAGGACCGGCAGCTTCTGCCGGGCAGACGCTTGGGAGCAGGGAGTGTCGACTCCTATGTTAAAAAAATGGCAAAAAATTTAGTTGTTTCTGGATCGTTAGGTGTGGTGGCAGCACAGTAGTTACAACGTATATGCGTGCGGTGATCACATACACCTGACTCACACGTAGTCATCCTCGTGTAATCGTATTCATCGCTAGCTATTGATGGTTATGAACCTATTTTCTTAGAAAAATTAATTTACTACATTTATGCAGTGTGTACATATTTATCATGATTGTATTTATTATTCTTATACTGTAAAAATAATCATGTATATTCTAAAAATTAAATAGAAAGAATTAGAAAGAATAATCGGAAATCGCAAATATTGCGTCCAGCGATGTCGATGAGCACGTGGAAAACGGCGAACGCCGGCAAAGAATGGGGAACAGCTTATCCTACACAGAGGGAGATACGCGAACAGCGTATCCCTACTCTTTGGTCTTTAACGCCGGGGCACTATTGTGCTGCCACCACACCTAACGATCGAGAAACAACTAAACTGCCACTTTTCGCTATAGGACTCGACACCCCCTGCTTGGGAGTAGGATACAGTGATGTGATACGGGGCGCTTTTTTCGCGCATGCGCGAGTTTCGGCAGGAACGTATCTGCGTCCGAAGTTTGTGGGGGACTATTGGAGGGAAAATAGTGGGGGAGTATGATTGGCGGGAACGTCTAGCGGAGGCTAGAAATTAGCGGGGCGGCCAAGGTACCCGATGTTCGTACTTGACTGAGGCTAGAATCGTCGCGCATGCGCGGAAAAAGCACCCCGTATCACATCACTGGTAGGATACCGGGCACCTGCGTCGGCAACTGCACCGCCAAGGTGTACTCGGCAGACTCCGAGCAGATTCCGAGCATCCAAAGCTCCGAGCAGCCTCGAGCGGCGTTCTGACAGGATTCTGCCTCCCATCTGCCCGGCAGACTGGGCTCGCTTTCTGCTCGGGGCAGCCCTAGTTATCTGGGATAGCGCCCAAAATCGGCCTAAGCGAGGGTGGAGACTACTGATAAAACTGGGTTCTCGGAAATGATGCAGCTTGCTGCATCGCCTGCAAGGACCCTAATCTTTATTGGTTCCAAGTAAACCCTCCGTTTTTGGATAGGCCATCTGTTTCGACACAAATGTATCTCCAGTAAGCCACTTCTGTACGATATGAAGTTACAAATAACAAGAAAAGTAAGTACGTCTAAACTTCTGATATGGCCATTTTTCATATTTCGGCTAAAACTTCTTCCCTGCAGTGCCATGTGTGAATGGTTTTAGTAATAATCATAATTTTTCAAAATGTTCTAGACGTATGTAAAAAAATATCAATCGAAGATCCATCAGAAGGTACGTTTTCGTTAAAATAATAGGGTGCGTCTAAACTTTTGATGCGCGCTGTACTACTTTTCGCATTTAATATACTCAATTAACTTGTTCAGCAAACATATTCGTGATTTTAATCGAATATTTCCTGCCAGGGATAGTAGTAATGAAATAAACTGAATATCATCTGAATATTAAAACAATGAATTCTAATAGATAGTAACTTCAGCTAATGGTATTATCAATAATTCATTATTGATTCATTCTATTATTTTACACAAATTCATTTGTGTAAAAATGCAATGTGTCTTTAATGATTAAATAATAAAGGTTACGATATGAGGCTACATTATCAATAAAATTATTACTCGTTTCCTTGACTTTTTACACACTGTTTATTTGTTGTAACAGTGGCTATTGTTACAATCTTGTGACACAATCATATTGAAATTCAAAAGTAGTTCAATGAGATGTCGAAGCTATACATACACAGGTTTTATAATTGTTTAATTTAGTGTTAAAATTGATCGTTTATCCTCACAACAATTCCTATTTCGAATTACGATATTGGTGGTGTAAAATTCACAAATTAATTAAAAGTTGTTCGGTACTCTGTCGTTATTGCTAAAAAAATGTTCATACAAAATCACTGTTAAACAATACATTATTAATGATAACAAAGATCGATACTGAAATTACTTTTACGATTTTTGAAATTGTATGGATATGAAATTGGTATAATAACCTGTTTTTTTACTTTTACTGTTACGATTTTTGAAATTTTATGCATATGAAATTCGTATAATACCTGATACAATATCTAAATGTTTAGTAATTGAATAGATACTATATTAATTCTATCATATTATATATTAATATCTATTATTGGAATAAAAACTGTCACTTTTAACATTCTTTATATCTCGTATTAAATACTAGATATTAAATATTAATACACACACATTTCTAGCAACAAAATAGATATCGGAGGGTTTCCTTGGGAAGCAATAAAGTCTAATTAATGCATATTCGTTAATGTCTATTAATTTTATTAGCTTTCCATGTCAATGGCAATCATTTCCGAGTAACGCTTACTGATTATTTGCATAGTCACGTCATTATGGTTTAATACTTCATTTAGATGCAAGGGTGAACAGAAATCGGAAGTAATATGAATACAGTCGGTATATGAAACAGGGATCCCAGCACAAAATGAAGACTGGTGGGTTTGATAATATTAAATTGATTACTAAAGATTGCTAAAGAACTGCATATTACTACAAATATTTCTGTATTTACGGCTTTTGAATATTTGTAAAATATACCTTCTATTTTTAAGTACTTGGATTAATAAAATTATAGTTACTTTAAGGAATTGTTTAAAAAAATACATTACGCGGTTTTAAAATTTCAGTACGTAGTAATTACTATTTTGTAAAACATTAAGAAAATATTTAAATAAAATTTCCATACATTTCTTAACTGCTTGGAAATAAGAACTTTTTTAAACATTGAGAATATTTGTAATGTCTAACGAAATTATACATGTAATGGAAATAATTGTTGCACTATCATTGTGTATAATCAATATACACAATTATTATAATGCGATTGGTTAATGATTATCACAAGAGCATATTTTTCTTTGACTCTAATAAAATTTGTAACAAAGATAGTAGATTTCTACTGCATTTTTATGTCAGTAAATTCCTTTTTACAAACATAAACTTTCTTACATAAAACAATTAATTGAACATTCCAAAGATATAAAAATGGTTGAATAATCTTCTATATTGTATAAAGGGAACAAACTAAAAGACAAATGGAGTTTGTTTATTACTACGACTTTTAAAAAGTACAAGAGTAATAAAAAATGTGTTGACCAGATTCTTTTTACCAAATTGAGGAAGAAAATTGGATTTGGAAACATTTACAATTAAATTTAAGCTTCGTTGTTCGCATTTAATTGAACTCCGAAAGATTCAATTAATTATAGCAAGTAAACCGCACGTTGGAACAATCACACATTAACTGCGATAAGACTTAATTGTCACTTCTTACAAATTATTTCAATCATTACTGTAAAATTTGTATAAAATTTTTTAATGTGTTTTTTAATTATCGAAATCGATTATGTCCGATGGAATACAAATGAAACGGACACATATGATCTCGAATATTGTTTCATTTTGAACGTTAAATATAAAGACTGGGAGCAATATAGACAATTATATTGCGCAATCGTTGGTGTGTAATACACGAAAACGTTCGAAAATTACGTAGTTATTAATGGAAAACAATTATATTGGCAAAAGCAACTGTATCAGAACCATAATATGATCAAAAAGCTATTTTAATTAAAACAATATTAGCATTCCATTCAATTTTATAATCTGCTAAATAAATTTTTTGTGTATTTTGACGTCATAACTTCATTTCCAACGTGCATTTGATGTGTGCGTGTTTCTTTCCAACAATTTTTACATAAGTATATAAAATTGTTTAAATCGTGTAACGAAAACCTAATTTAATTACAATCGTATACAATAAATGCATTACATTAATAGACATATAGCACAGACTTGCTGGAATCATAAAATTTTCTCGAAGAATTCTATCGAAATCGAGTCAATTTTGTAAAAGCAAACAGTACAACAGTATTAGGTGCAAGATTTCATACGCACGCGCGGCCAAAACAGTAACGTATCTATATTAGGATGATGAGGTAGCAGAGCCCTGAGACAGAGATATTGGTGGCAGAGATAATGTACCGAAACAATCGGTTCCGGACAAAAAGACTCCAGGACATGTCCTACGAGTTACAAAATATATACAAATACACATGTTATACATTCGTCTTTCAGAATCAAATCATACCAATTTTTTTCAATTCTGCGTGGTGCTCAAAGTACCCTATTTTATCGAGAATCTATACTTTACTGAGGCTGAAATCGCCGCGCGTGAAATCTTGCACCTAATATCATCACTGGTTCCCAATCGTTTGCAAGTCCCCACCATATTTAAACGACGGGGTGACGGACCAATCTCTCCCATCCGCTCCGGTCCCAATTCGGGGGCAATCCTTGATCGTCGGCGTTGTCCACTTTCCGGGTCTCTCGCTCCTCTCCAGAAAAGAGAAGTTCGCGAGGCTAGCCACCCCACCGCCGCGCCGCACAGTGGGGTAAACCAATGAATTTTGTGTCAAAATCAAATAACTTTCGATATAAATGAGATAGAGTGATGATTTTTTTATAATTAAAGCTGAGATATTGCAGAATATGGGAGAAATAGAGAGATTTAGGTACGAACGTTTTTAACCTTGAAAATATGTGTTAAACGGATAAGTATATAAGAAAATATGTATAAGTCCACACAATCAAATTTTGCAAAAACTGTAACAGCTTATATCTCAATCTGTTTGCGACATATGGCTCCTTTCAAGCTTTTTTTCTTCTGGATGAGTGGAAGGTAGAGCTATTACCTTTACCCGAGTATATGAGATACCCGGGTATCCGAATACCCATGAAACACCCGGGTAGAGCAAAAATACCCGGGTATCTCATGAGATAACCGAGTGCCCGGGTACCCGGGGACCCAAGTATCTCATGAGGTCTCGTGAGGCCGAATTTCGGTTATGATGCGGTCCTGTCATTCTGTATTCTGTTCGGCCGAAGAACATACAATGTATGCAATGCAAGCAACTATATCAATGACAGGGCGACCATAAAATACACGTATATGACGAAACACAAAAATTGTTCGGCATAATCGGGCAATTACCGATATCTCTACCACTACACTGATTGCGATGATTTTTTATTATGTTATACAAATCAACATTTTGAACAAATAATTATAAAAATTTGTACTATTATGTATTATTTAAATTATTATTTAATATTATTCATTTTTTAACAATTTTTTAAATAAATAATTTTTTATAATGCTTACAATTTTATTTGTATATTCACTATTTAAATACGTATTTGTTATTTAAACAATTATTTAAATACATTTTTATGCTGCACATATAATGTATACAAATTTGTTTATATACTAATTATTTAAATAGTTCTAAATTATTATTTATTGTTTAAACAATTTTTAAATAAATAATTTTTTATAATGCTTACTATTTTTTTTGTATATTCTCTATTTAAATACGCATTTATTATTTAAACAATTACTCAAATAAATTTTTATGTTGCACATATAATGCATACAAATTTGTTTATACACTAATTATTTAAATAGTTTTTAATTATTATTTATTGTTTAAACAATTTTTAAATAAATACATTTTTATAATTTATTTCTATATTCATTATTTGAATAATTATTCTAATAATAATTTATTGTTAAAATAATTGTCTAAATAAATACATTTTTGAATGAATGAATATATTGTAGAAACAAATTATTGGGTGTACAAATTAGTTCGATCCGTTTTTTCGTGGTTAAAAATGCATTTATTACAGAACAAAATGAATGAACAGATTAATCAAAGTACTAGCTACTACTTTTTTCCATCTCTCAGGCAATTTTCGAATTCCATCTCGAAAAAATGTCTCGTCTTTTGAGGCGATCCAAGTTAGGAGCCAATTTTCGATTTCTGCGAAAGAAGTGAACCGGTGACCTGCCAAATCGTGCTGCATCCGTCGGAACAACCAGTAATCCGAAGGAACAATATCCTGCGAGTACGGCGGGTGCGGTAAAATATCCCACTTGAGCGTTTCCAAATATTTTTTTACGACTTTTGCGACATGAGGCCGAGCATTATGCAGAAGAATAACTTTGTCATGTCTTTGCTCGTGAATTGCCTTGCTTGTGAATCATTCCCATGGATTTCAATCGTACGGAAACTGCTTGTTGCGTAACTCCCAATGATTCTGCAAGCTCCTCTTGCGTTTGACTCAGATCTTCATCGAGTAATGTCTTCAATTCTGTGTCTTCGAATTTTTTTGCCTGTCTAGAGCGAGGCTTGTCTTCAACGCTAAAATCACCATTCTTGAAACGTCGAAACCATTCCCTACATGATTTATCAGTTGGTGCATTGTCACCATAAGCTTCTACAAGCATTCGATGCGCTACAGCTGCACTTTTCTTCCAATTGAAGCAGAAAACTAAAATCTCCCGCAAATGCTGCTTAGTTAACACAAAATTGGACATATTCAACACAGTAAAAAACCAAAGTTTTGTATGAAACTCAAAGGCGATATAAACTGAATATTATTGGTAGATATCTAACCTCTCTGAAACCACTGAAATCAGCTGTCACTATGAGCATTCATAACAGCCAAAGCCATCTTTTGAAAATGGACCGAACTAATTTGTACTCACAATATAAAAATTTATTTGTTTAAACAATTATTTTAACAATAAATTGTTATTTAAATAATAATTCAAATAATGAATATAGAAATAGATTATATAAATTTATTTATTTAAACAATTATTTGTACGGTAAATTATTATTGAAAAAATAATTCAAATAATGAATATAGAAACAAATGATAAAAATTTGTTTATTTAAACATTGTTTAAACTATAAATAACAATAAATAACTACTTAAATAATAAATATATAAGGCCGAACAGAATGACAGGACCGAAAAATAACAGTTATAGAATCGAAATAAGCCAAATATAAGCCAGAACCGATATTCTATTTAGTAATAGCTATAACATCATTTCCGTTCTTCATAACTGTTTCGAGAACCGGAACCGATAGCATAACAGTTTTAATCCCTGGAACCGAGTACTCGGGTAGCCGACTATCTCATGAGATACCCGGGTACTCGGGTAATTTTCCTTTACCCGAGGTGGCTTACCCGAGTACCCGGGTATCTCATAAGTCACAGCTCTAGTAGAAGGTATTGACGTGAAAAAAACTTCAACAACAATTTGCTTTATTATAAAGAATTTTGCGGCAAGTTTCTCTTACAAATGTCCACCGATCCGGAGATGTAGATTCCCCTAGAACGGATGACCATTACTTTTTATACAAAGTTCAGGAAACAATGTGTTCGTTTGTTGAACAACCTCCGATTGTTGAAGTTATTTCACCGTAATATATGCAAGCTCTGTTTGGACACCGACACCGGAAGATTCCTTCCCGACGCATCGTACAATCGCATCGTCCGTTATCCAATTAACCGTGACCCAGAAAACAATAGGCTATCCTTTGAACAGACGAGAGTACGCGTGAGTGGTTGTTCCATGGAAGACGTCCGTGTCGGTGCACGGAATCGTCTCCCCTTCCAGATAGGATAGACAGAGCCGAAATGAGTGGGTCTAGCAAAGAGCCGGATCAGAGGAATCTAGTGTCGGGTTAGCCGCAGGATGTTCCAGGGGGTAATTCGTAACAATCGGATTACATTGTTGGAAAGGAGGTCGACCGGTTCAGGGCCATGAAGGACATCGTAAAAGGAGCGAGCATGTCTATGACACACCTGTAGCACGAAAATACTTTAGTCGGCTATCGCGTAACGGGTCGTCTAACACGAGACCATTATTCCGTGTTCAGGCTGGCTTTTCTCCTGTAACAACACCGGAAAACGTGTCTGCCGAATTCACAAGACTCATTGTCAGCTATGAAAGACGTCGCCGCGCCCCACAGTGGTCCGGATTGGAAAATCATGACCCATTTGGTTACAAACCAGTAGAGATATTGTAATGAAATTTTCACTAAAAATATTTAAAATATAGTCACTTTTAACTATAGGTAATTAAATATTTTTTGCATTTGTCAAACAATAATTTTTTATTAATTTTCATCGATATTTTTGAATTAAAAAAAATTTTTTTATTATATTCTTACAAACTATTTTTTACTTTCTAAGTATGTATTTTTTATATTTATGTTTCATACATGTAACGTGTTTTATGGAATACGTAAAATATAAATTCGATAAATTTTGTTGCAATCAACACATATTAAAATTACCGAAGTGGCAAAAACGCATCACAAGCGTGCCAAAGATATTTTTTATAACAATTTATAATAATTACAATTTTTTATTGGAAAATCATGAACCATGTTCGTGTAACATTTAAATCTTAAAAGATATAGGCATGAAACTTGAAATGGATAATGTGGAAATGTCAGGCTATGGATAGGTTAAAGAAAAATTATATCATTAATATTATTGTTAATGTTGTAATTATAAAAAACTTAAAACAAACTTAAAACAAAAACTTAACAAGAACTTTTTTGATCGTCCAGAACGTAAAAATGCTGTGAATATCTCGCTATGAAGGCCCGAATGATTCTGAGACGTCCAAATGCGTACAGAGAATCGAAAACTGCTTATCTGTACCATAGTATAAACATATGAAGTGCCTATAAACATTTTCCTAACGAGCTAAGGCACTCGTTCCTAGTTCGTTCGTTTCGTTTCTGGCGGAGTTTTATCCATACCGCGCGCGAGATCGATGCATTCAAACAATAATAATTTATACTCGGGGGAAGTCGGGGGAAAATATTTTTGTGGAATGTTGTAGGGGAAGGAATGCCGAAAATTTCCCGACATGATAGAAAGCGGAACTCTGCTGCACTTGAAAGATACCCTCTATCAATTAAAGACAATCATAAGAATTTTTCATCATTTTTTCAGTTCTACTTTATTAATCGATTCTATACAGTAATTATTAATTTAAGGTATGATTTCACATCGTCGAAGAATGCTTTTTATCGAGAAATAAACCTCCAATCAAAATATTAAATGGAATCGCCAAGGTTCTTAGAAGAAGAAAGGCAATTTCATTGGAGAAAAAACATCATTTCTGAAATGCTCGACTTTGAGATTCGTTTTCTCTGAAACTTTTTATTTAATTTCATTAATATTTTATTTTTGATATATATGGACATTTAGGAACAAGAATCCGTTAAGTAGAAGTCGATATCTAAAAGTTGATTTTTGGCCAAATGGGTCACGATTTTTCATTCCGGACCACTGTGCGCCCGGGCGCGCCCCACAGTACTCCAGTACTCGATCCAGTGGACAAAAGTCAAAAATTCGAAGCGAAAGATCTAAAATGTATTGTATCCCAAAATATTCTTGACTTTTAAAACTACCCACATGTTTTCCTGAATATACCAATTTATTGTTGAGATTTAAACTTAAAGTTGAATGCAGAAATCAATGTGTTTCTTTAATTACAAGCCCACTTAAAAAAGATGCAAAATACAACTTTTAGTATTTTCTCTGCAATTCCGACAGCTTGCAATTTTTACCAAAAATTTTGTTCACGTTGTCTAGCAAATCAATTGTTCTAACTTCTTAAAAATGTTCAAATCGTATGGTTTAATATTAGAAAAGTTATAGTCTTTTTAAGAGTGTCCGATATTAGTGGGAGTAACTGTATGAATTCGTTCAACACGACACGATATTAATTCTTTAACTTTGTCAACAATTCCCTAGTATTTCAAGCGTTTTATTTGAAATTTACTTCGAAGGACAGTTCCTGTACAGCTACTTATTTTAAACAATTTTGTTTACTAATTATATTAAATATATCTCTCAAACATTGTTGTAATTTATATTTGTGGAACTTATATTTAAAAATAAGACAATTAAATAAATAAAAAGAAAGAACCAAATAGATATAAAAGCCCGTTTTATTTGCATTTTTCTTTCTCTAATGTCAAATCACACTCGACAAAGGAGTGCAAAGGGTTAATGTAGAACGCTAGATCATCTGAAACTAGCAGACATAAAAATAGTTTCGCATCAGCAATTTCCAAGCCATTCTTGACGAGAAGTAGTTCTACAAGTGACAGGCGACGCAATCAAATTTTAGTTGTTTAAAAAGAGGAGCATTTAACTTAACGATTTGAAATTGCTTGTAAGCCACTACATACATACAAAAATATGAGATGTATACGAAATGATAATTGTTTTCTTATTATTGCAACCATAATTAGGTCAACATGAACTTGTTACTAATTGTACGTTAAATTTACTACGATTCTGCAATCAGGAATCGTGAAGTTCTTCCAATAATAAGCAATGGTAAAGTTGAAACGAAAGTGTCAATAAATAAGAAGAAAAACAATAACGATTTGTAAATAAAATAATATTCAAAGTCGAGTAAGATGGCACAGGTCTTTAGAAAATGTGTCAAAGTCGTGACAGGCATGGCTACCAGAGAATTAAAATGTATTCGAAGACGTAATGACTTTGGAAGACTACATATTTTCCAAAATTAGTAGTTAAGTTAATTTATATATACAGGGTGGAAATTATAAAGCCTTACAGTCGAAAATCTCCGAAAATATTGATTATACGCAAAAATGTTTCAGATGAAAGTTGTTCAATACCGAGAGGGACATCATGTGGTGGAACTTTTATTTTTACCGGTGGACACACCGAGGTGAGATGAAGGTCAACTTTCTTTTTTTAAATGGAATGATACGTTTTTTTATCCACCATCAAATAGTGCGTTTCAAGACGAATTCAACGACCTATGACTCAAGGTCATTCAAGGACAAACTTGCAGAAAAATGCAGAAAAGGTGTGATCGCTTTATTTGTACTTTACTTCGTGCCTTCGAACTTTCACACCAAAACGAGGACTGTCACACCAAAAACTTCACTACAAGTTTGACCTTGAATGACCTTGAGTCATAAGTCGTTGAATTCGTCTTGAAACGCACTATTTGATGGTGGATAAAAAAACGTATCATTCCATTTAAAAAAAGAAAGTTGACCTTCATCTCACTGTGTCCACCGGGAAAAATAAAAGTTCCACCACATGATGTCTCTCTCGGTATTGAACAACTTTCATCTGAAACATTTTTGCGTATAATCAATATTTTCGGAGATTTTCGACGGAATAATAAGATATAAATAAAAGGAAATTAGTTTTTTAGACCACAAAGTTTATTCTTAATAAATTTGTTAAAGTTAACAAATCTATTGTCTCTTTAGAATGATATACTTTTAATTTAATTATAGTTAATTAGGAATGCATAATTTGATTATGTAGATTACAATTTTCTTGTCAAACTTTGTAAAATAATTATCTCTATTCTTTATATACAATAAATATTAATATCATTACGCTACTTTCATTTAGTTGATATTTTTCAATTCACACATATGTAATTTATATATAATATATGTGCCTGTATGTTCGTAATAATATGTAGCACTTGTGGGATTCATCGTATGCATCGTATGTATACATAGATTGTCTACCTATATAGATATAGATATAATGTATGAAGGTACATAGTAAGATCGTTTCGGCGTCTCAAAGTCGTTGTGCCGCGCGCCGTCTCTTTTTCTCGATACCCGCTCTCCCTCTCGGGATCTCGATACGTTCGTATGTAGTCGGATAGCTTCGGGGTCCCGAAGAGACATAGGCAGCCGGAGCCGGATACGCTTCGGGTGGCTTCGGGGTCCCGAATGGTCCCGAAGAGATATAGGCAGCCGGATACTTTCAGGAGCCCGACATTTCTCGGCCGAGAATTACCGACCCGACCCGAGCGTCGGGTTTCCTGAGGTTTCGGGTTCTCGCACAAGCCTTGTCCCGATGCATTCAGTAGTCTTGAAAACGTCGCACAGTGCGAACATATTTTGTATAAACTATTCAAATTAAGCAAAGTGTGGTAAAGAATGTCGCATGTCAGTGAAGATTTCGTTGTAGATAGTGAGGCAGCAGTGCAGGATGACAGTGACAGTCTACTACGACAACGTAATAGAAGTTTCGTGTGGCAATATTTCAAAAAACTTAGTCGGTCTAAAGCCCAATGTCTACTGTGTATGCGAGAATTTGGTATTAAATATAGCAATACTAGTGGTCTTACGCGACATTTGAGAGCCAAACATTCCGAAGTAATGGATACAGTTGCAGTAAAAATAGAGAATCTACGAAACGATAATACTACTAGTAAACAAAACAGAGTATCCACGTATTTAAATACAGATTCTGTACGTGCGAAACAATTAACCGAAGCAATCGCACGAATGATGGCTTTGGATATGCAACCGTATTCTATTGTTGAGGATGTCGGATTTCGGTCCTTACTAAATATTGCCGAACCACGATATCAGATCCCAAGCCGTTCGACATTTGCGAAAAATATTATACCTCGTATGTACGAAGATTTGAAAAACGATATTAGGAAAAAAATACATGCGAATATGGAAGAAGGTAACTGATTTTTGCTATTTCCATTTTCTGTTTAATTTATATTGATTGATTCTGATATACACATATTAATTCATTTTTATATATTACGGAATTAATAGGAGAGTTAGTTTTTGCATTTACAACCGATGGTTGGACCTCTCGATCTATAGAGAGTTATTTATCATTGACAGTCCATTATATAAGTAAAGATTTTAAGATGTGTCATTTTATGTTAAGTTTAACTCACTTAACACAATCGCATACGGCTGAACACTTACAAACTGTATTGCTTACGTCTTTACGAACATGGGAATTAGATAGTAATAGTAATACACTCAATAAACCTTTATTTTTTGTCACCGATGATGGTCGCAATATAGTGAAAGCAATAAACTCTCAAGAAAATTGGAAACGAATTCCCTGCTATGCTCATTGCCTACAGTTAGCAGTTAAATCTGCAGTGATACAAAGTGCAGAATATACAGGACTGCGAAAAAAATGCAGAGAACTAGTAGGATTTTTCTCACGATCTACATCTAGCAGGGAGAAGTTTTTACACATGCAAGCGATTAATAATCCTCATGAAGAACCACTCCAATTGATACAAGACTTAGACACACGGTGGAATACAATGTATGCCATGTTACAAAGACTAATAATTTTACGCAAACCACTAACCATGACATTATGTGAAGAACATATGCCAGAAAATTTGAATGCTGATGAATGGAAGCTTGCTGATGCCATAGTAACTGTTCTTCAACCAATAAAAGAAGCTACCGAGATAATGTGTGGAGAAAATTATCCAACTCTATCTCAATATCTACCAATGTACATTGGTCTGATAAATGTAATTCAACCAGATAAAACGCAGACTGAAAAAGCTATCGAAATTTCTAATTATTTGTGTAACGCATTGAAGGTAATTCTGTTATTTTTTTAATTCATTGAGTCCGAAACCAATTAAAAGATACCTGTACCTGTAATATAATATTTTGCTTACAGGTGCGTTTTGAACCCATTATAAAGGACGAGATATTCGTTCATGCAATGTTGCTAGATCCACGGTTTAAGGATCTCCTTTTACCACCAGGAGAGAAAAGATGGGAGGCTATAAATAGTTTAAAACAAAAAATTGGAAATATAGCAAATGACTTTATTGCAATAGATGTCGACCAATATAGTAATTTGCCAAGCACGTCAACCACACGTCAATACGATGGTATTTCTCCAATATTATTTATAAATAAATTACTTTTGACTATTTTTAATTACATCAGCAAAACTACTTTGTAAATTTTAATTCTTTTCATAGAACAACCTTCCAAATTAATGAAATTTTTCAACGAGTCCTTGGGTAGTGTGGAAACAGAAAGAATACCGTCCTTCCATTTTCGCATAAACGAAGAAGCCCAAATTTACTTTTCAGAAAGCGCTGTTCCTCGAAATACTGAGATAATAGAATGGTGGAAATGCAATTGTAAACGACTACCTATATTTGCAGAAACAGCAAGACAATACCTTGGCATTCCTGCCACTCAAGCATCCAGCGAACGAATGTTTTCTGACGCTGGAAATATTGTCAGAGCCACGAGAACAAAACTCGTATCGGAAAAAGTAGAACAATTATGCTTCCTGCACACGAATTTAGACTAAAATACTATTATTTCACATAATGTATTCTAAAATACATTTTTTCTACGTGAAGTTTGATAACCGATTACACCAAAAATACAAAAATCATTCTGAACCTGCCAGTGAAAATTGTTGGGTGTGAATTTTTAATAAGCTACATAGGTGTTTCCTTAACCTAATGTTTATTAACCATTATATATACTTACATACAACTTAACATATTAATACTGCTCATTTGCTTATTACAATGGCCTTTTTCAATATCACATGCAGTGCTTCGATATGGGCCAACTTTTCTCGTGCAATGGGGGTGATTTCAGCCTCAGTAACGTAAGCTTCTCGATAAAATGGGGTACAGTGAGCACCCCGCAGAATTTAAAAAAATTATTATAGTATATACATATGAAATATTGAAATTTTTAATATAATTCAAACTTATTCTTTATTTTGAGGATGGGAAAGATATATAAAACACATTAAAAATATACATAATAAAGTATTTGAACGTTTACTTGACGTATTTCACTTGACGAACGATCACTTGACATATCGCTGCGATTGTCACAGGCACTCCTTGTAGGCTGTGTATGACTGTTGTCATGTAATTCAAATTAGATATCTATTGTCGATAATTATATTTTCATTTACACAGGAAGTAAGGTAGGTATTTAATTCTCATCAACGAATTTTTTAACTTCTGGTGGTACCTTATTCTTATTTTTATCACCAGAAGTTAAAAACTTCGTTGATGAGAAGTAAGTTAAAAAGATTAAATACTTATCTTACCTCCTCTGTAAATGAAAATATAATTATCGACACTAGATATTCGAGAATCTTACCGTACTGAGGCCGAAATGGCCGCGATTGCGCGAGAAAAGTTGCACCATATCGGAACACTGATCGGAAACTGATGCGTACGGTGGACGGTCAGCTCAACTGTGAATACAAAATCGACTTGTACACGGTCGGCGCGCTCGTCAGCGTACCGTCGTATGCCGCGGCGCGGCGCCGTACCGTCAGCTCTAGTGTGAAACGCAGTGCTTCTATTCGGGGCACTATTTTTCGCGCATGCGCGGCGATTTTAGCCTCAGACAGCCTCAGTAGCGTACAAAATCGGGTATCTTCAGTACCCCGCAGAATTTTAAAAACTTATTAGTAATATACATACGAAATATTGAAATTTAATATAATTCAAACTTATTCTTCTATGACTATCTATGACTATCACTCGTCTCGTCAATAATACCGGTACATTCCCGCCAATATAACTGCCACAGGACTCTGGCCGCTGGGCCGCTCTGCTACCTCATTATAGATGCGTTACTGTTTTGGCCGCGCATGCGCGAAAAATAGTGCCCCGAATCGAAGCACTAGTGAAACGGGCCTCAGGGCTCTGGCCGCTCTGCTACCTCATCATCCTAATCAGTGTTCCTATTACAACCATCTTTTCTCGCGCATGCGCGGCCAAAACAATAACGTATCTATAATGAGGTATCAGAGCAACAAGAGCCTTGAGGCAGTTATATTGGGAGGTATTATTGGTGGGACGAGTGATAGTCATAGATAGTCATAGAAGAATAAGTTTGAATTATATTAAATTTCAATATTTCATATGTATATACTAATAAGTTCTTAAAATTCTGCGGGGTGCTCAAGGTACCCCATTTTATGCGCTACTGAGGCTGAAATCGTCGCGCATGCGCGAGAATAGATGGTTGTAATCGGAACACTGATCCTAATACAGATACGTTACTGTTTTGGCCGCGCATGCGTGAGAAAAGTTGGCCCATATCGAAGCACTGATCACATGCACGCGACTCTCTAACTGTACTGTCCGCGCGTGCGCCGTTCCGTATAGCGCGTTTCGAGCAGTGATGGTATTGTTGGCGCTTTTCGCGCGCATGCGCGACGATTCTAGCCTCAGACGGCCTCAGTCAAGTACGAAGATCGGGTACCTTGGTCGCCCTGCTAATTTCGCGAAATGTACTATGATTTAATTTTAAAAAATGAATGTAAAATGTGTACATATATATGTACATGTATGTACATGTATATATATATTAAAATTTAATATATACATACGTACACAATATATAAATATATAATATTTATATATGTATGCACAATATAATATAACTTACTCTTTTTATTTATTTTGGGAATAAGGAAGGGTAGGGTACTAAAATAACTTTAAACAAAATTTATAATAACAAAATTAAGTATTTTATTTGGCAGAAACAATTAAAGAATACTAGCATTTGCTATCAAGATAAGGGAAACTGCCAAAACCTTATCAGTATTCACAAAAAAACATTATAATATAATTATAATTCCCCACTTTCGGACGTAGACGTAGATACGGCCCTGACGAAACTCGCGCATGCGCGCGAAAAGCGCCAACAATACCATCACTGGTTTCGAGCCCTTCAGGAGCGTACATAGCTCCTATCAAAAATAAAAGATTGAACTGAAAAATCATAAAACAGCATTATACAGTATTTTATACATAAATGTCCCAAATGTCTGACCTGTAAATGTCCCAGATCTATCCCCACTACTGCGGGTATACCCCCTTGAGGGGCCGTGAAACTCGAGAGGCCTCGGTCGCCGAGAAGTATGACATCATGCGGCTCGAGTATATCGGTGAGATCACACTAATCCGAATTTCTAACTTCTTTTTTTTCATTATCTTTTTATGGAACTTTCATTGACATATTCGTGGCATTTTTCTAATGCAAAATCATACCAAATATGATATAATTCCGATGATATTTACTTGTGTAATAGACGATTAAAGTTTCTGGCGCAAGGAAGGACGACGCATAGGAAAGAGACGCGGAGAGCCACAGTCGCCGGCACAGTTCAAAGGCTCGCGCTCCTTGCGCCAGAAATTTTAATCGTCTATTACACAAGTAAATATCATCGGAATTATATCATATTTGGTATGATTTTGCATTAGAAAAATGCCACGAATATGTTCATGAAAGTTCCATAAAAAAATAATGAAAAATAAAGAAGTTAGAAATTCGGATTAGTTATGTTTACACTTCTCGGCGACCGAGGCCTCTCGAGCTCGGCTGTCCTTCTCTACGTTCGGCAAAAGTCAAATAATACTATCCCTGGCGCATAAGGGTGCGCTCATACAGCGGCGCCGACACCGGGCGCCGGAGCCAAAAGTCATAAATTTCGAGCGCGGGTGACGGCTCCCTGCTGTGCGAACACGGGAAAAAGGTTTCCATGGGCTCCCCACTCCTTTAGGCGAATTATCGATAGCTCTCCTTTAAGACATCGTTGCCCCTATTTCCATGATGTCTATTCAAATTTTAACAAAATTCGAAACAGTACTCCAAAAAGTGTCCGATTTCGTGTGGAATGACCCGTTTAAGAAAAGAAATACTCACCGTTTACATTATGTTATAAGTAGACTGCGGATCTTTATGCATTTACAGCAAACTTGAGTAGATGATATTCAAAATTGTTGACAAATTTTAAAAATTGAAGATGTCAATATAAGATTTTTCTTCTATCAAAATCATTAAGAGAAGAAATAACATTCGATTTAGTTTCTGTTTTTTGCAATCGATGCAGCCAATTTTTATGTTGCATTATTTTTATGCATAAAGATCCGCAGTCGGTAGATTTAAGTATAATGAATTAATATTAATGTATAAATAAATTAATATAATAAATTAATATACATATAAATTATTCTCCTACCGGAAACCACGCCGCTCTGTTCACACATAACCTAACATAAACCTATACGATATTGAGATTTAGGAGAAGCAAAGATTCAAGGAATTATTAAACGGGAAAGAGAAATATAATTGTGAGAGAGTTTCTATTAAACTATAGTATAGTTTAATACTTTATAGTTATTAAACTATAAAGAGTTTCGTAGATGAGATAGTACAAATGAGAAATCTGTTTTTGCTTCACATTGAGCCAGCTAGCTCTAGTATCAATGAAACAGGGATAATGTGATCGTTTGTTGTATACCATTCGTGCTGGTACTTCTGTAGCAATTAGCAATGGAGGTATTTATTAATGCTTTAAACCAGATGGTTTCTTCAGCAACTACTTATAATTAGACTGCGGATCTTTATGCAATTATAGCAAAATTGAATAATTAATGAAGGAATTTTAAAAAATTGAAGATGTCAATATATGATTTCTTCTATATTTTAAAATCTTTAAGAGAAGGGATAACATTGAATTTAGTTTTTATTTCTTGCAATCGATGCAGACAATTTTTATTTCGCAGTCTACTTATAATAAATACTAAATTCTTAAGGAACGTAGTTTAATAAAATTATAAATTATTCTCAGGCCTTCTATATCAGGGTTGCTTAACGAGCAACCTTCCCATACTTTGAGCCAGACACGTGATGAAGATTTTTAACAAAGTCTAGCAAATATGAATGTTACGCGTTTCATTTTAGATGAAATAAAATTTGATTCGTTTGTAATCAATATTTAAGCTTTAAACTTCTACGACATTGTGCATAAAGACGTTCTAATCACTATAACTGTAAAAGAAAAGGTACAGCAAGGGGTTAATAAGGAACTAATACAAAAAGGAACGCAGTATTTGCATTCGGGAAGTCTTTATTTGTAGTATATTAGGTTAACCTAAGGGAACGAACCTTATGAGAACGAATTCGTTCTCATAATCTGGGCATCGTCATATTACAAAATTCGGACCTTTAAATTCTGTTCCGTATAAAATTAACTGTTGCTAACGGAGCATTTAAATTAGAATCGTTTTTGGTTTTGATAGAGTTTGCAGTAAAAAAGAATACAAAATAACAAATTATAAGGATACGTTAAATAATTTTCAGAGGTAAAGTAAAACTTGTTTCTTACAATTATCTAATTGTTTAATGAATCGCAATGAAACACATTCTTCTTCCAATACAGTTCACATAGAAAGCAAAAATTAAATTCTAGAGAATGAAAAATAGTTTTGGAGGTTTGAAATACAGTAAGTAGTAACTCTCATTACTTGTTATAAATTATAAAGACTCCATATCTCTCGTTGCTAACGTTGAAAAATTATCCCTTTATACGTAGTAAAAATTTCATAGAATTCACGAGCAGAATTACAATCGGGGATATGTAGGTCTGGTCTCCTTTGAGTTACGAAAATGCTTTCACATACTCCCGAAGGAGTGTAGTCGTTAAACTAGGGGGACTAGGACTAGGGGAGAGTTAACGTTGTGGCTCGACACTCGGGATACGGCACATGGCAACCACCTAACTGCATGAAAAAAATAAAAGTACCTTGATACTGAAGCACAATGTTTCGGTTTTTTTTATAGAATCCGCCATTAACCTCACAAAGAACACAGAAAACCACACCACCTCTTTAAACTTACCACCGCTTTAAACTTACTTGAGGTACAAAGTTTATCGCACGAAAAATCGATTTAATGCGGTTTTTGCCCCAACACGGAATATCTCAAAACCCTCTTAATATACAGTCGGGGACAATATTAAGGACATTCTTAACCCTTTGCACTTGGAACTATTTTAACTTTCAAATTAAACATTTCTTCCGAACTAGAATAATTCCATTCTACATATATTATTATTTTCATTTTATGGATATGAAATTGATATATGGTATGTAGTACCTCGTACAATACTGAAATGTTTAGTAATTGATTAGATACCAACACATTTGATAATGTAAACAATATTTGGAATAAGGGTACAGCAAGTATTAATGGTGACTCTCCAAGTCACCACTCGAATGCTAAGGGTTAAAAATTGCATAACTTTTTTAAAATTGGTTCAAATGACCTGATTTTTTTAAAGATGTTAGGCTGCCTAGTTTGCTAGAGAATAAGTAAACAAAAATTTGTTTATATTTTTGAATTTATCTCAAAAAATAAGGGTCCAGCGTAAAATTGAACTATATCACGCGATAGAGCAGACTTTTATCTTAAGAAACCCCCCTTTAAATTTTGCAACATCGACGTTTTTACCGAATCAGAAAGCAAAATATCTTCGCACGACTTGAGCTGCCGCCAGTGGTGCTCTTCCACCAGCGCGATCGTTCGTCGGGATACGGCGCGATTACATATGTCAACTTATTTAAATGTTATATTTTATTAAATGTTATACTATTGTTATTTATTATTCATTAGTATATTTATTCTGTATAAATTATTTTATGTATTTTTTTAATGTTACTCTCTTGTTCTTGACATATTTGTCAAGGCACGAACAAAACATGAACATATTTGTTTAAAGTTGAAAAATATGTTTTTCATTCAAAGTCATGTTTCTCAAAAACGGTGCCTCTAGGAGAAAAATCAAGGCCAGATTCGGAATCAGCGCAAAAAGTTCTATAAGAACAACCCAACAGTAATTGTCAAAAGTTGAAATTTGTTGGACAGTGTTATTATTAATAGAAACTGGAAAAATTATACCATTATGTCGAAAAAACTATCTGTGGATTGATTTGCTTTGGGTTTAAGCACCCAGTATATAGATCAAGTTGTTTATAAAATAATAGCGAATCGTTCCTTTGCGACATGAATATTGATTTATTAAACCAGATTCTCTCTTCCCATAAACACGGTTCTGTTCGGACGTATATTTTGTGTTATGTTTTCTTCTTTATAATTGTGTTCATAATAAATTGTTTTTGATTAAATGATCTGTGGGTTGCTTGATTTAAACTATATTTCAAACTTCCCACACTATCCTTGTATTGTCGTCTCGAAATAAAAATTCTTCCTAAAAATTGAAATCCATCAAAAACAGTGCATGAATGAAATCCTTGGCTCTGTCTTTTACGCCGTGGGATTTGATCGACTAACTTTCCATTAAAAATGATGGGTACTATTCGATTACTAACACCAGTCCAATTTGTCAGCATTTAACAAATTAAGAACGCAAATGAGAGAACAACAGTTTGATACAATTGCAGTATTTAAAAGTTCGTAACGACTGCATTTGAAGTATATTCAAAGTATACAGGGTGGGTTGAATGGGGTATCAAGACGGGCACATTCTTGACGTTAATAGTTTTTTTTGTAGGTGGACGCGTAGAGGACATATGAAGGTCATTCACTTTTTTGTAAATGGAAATATATTTTTCATTGCACCACTTTAGAAGAAAGTGTTAACATACTTATGTGAAAAATCATGTTTTTGAGAGATATGAGTGGTTTAATGTGACGATTATTTACGTCATAACATTGCAAACAAAATACTCGTGTTTGTTCATTTTGACTTTGACATATCGATTATTATCAAGTGAATGCTCTTGATTTTCATGGTTCATCTTTGCAAATGTAAAATGATAGTAATGTAATTATTACAGTACAGATACGTTTTTCAATATACAAATATTGTTTAACAAGCCTGTCCATTAAAAAAATATACTTCTTTTCGTTTTTACAATTTGCTATTCTACTATTTAATTAGTATTCGGCGTAACAATGCTTCTGCAATATTTGTTTGTTCTCGTTTTGTTGTTGTCAGTCCTTGTGTGCTTTTTCTATCTTTAGTGTTTGTGTAATGAGTCATAAGGAATAAATCAATCAATTGATTAAAGTCAACTAAATAAATTTCTAGACGCATGTATCATATAATTTGTAAAAAATTGTACAGATACTGTCAAATGTACAAATACAATTAAAAATATTTATTTTACATATTTGCACAAAAAGAGTAATATTGAAAGTTCAGAATAACCAATCTCGAATTGACATTTTTTGCTGTTGTTGTGAGTATTAATGCCGGTAAATAAAATTGTTTTGCACGTAGGAAAACAGGAAAGAAATGTGCAACGTTTCAATAAATTAATTCTTGTAATTTTTATAAGCAATACGTGACCAATCAATCAAGCATGAATCACCGGACTCGAACGTACCGAACGAATCCGTCTACACGGATTCGTTTTCACAGATCCGTTTTCACGGATCCGTTTTCATGGATACGTGTACTTACACGGATCCGTTTCCACGGATCCTTAATTTCTTACTACACGGTTCACGTGCCACGTGAATTGTATTTTAGTGGGTTCCATGGAAATCACCGACACAGATTTTCCCGACACGGTTTTCACCGACAACATTTCATCGACTCCAGATTTTGACAACGACTTTGATCGACAACGATTTTGACAGACAACAAATTTGACCGACAACGAATTTGACCGACAACGACTTGAGAGGACCATAGTAATAACCAACAGTAACACGATTTACAACAATACGCATATGATATTCACTAAGAAGGATGTACTATCTCATCGATTATGTACTTTTTCGCGATATAGTGAATGAGAGGACAGGAAACGCAGAGAAACCAAACTGAACAGAATGTATTTGTATATTATTGATATGTACATAAAGTATCAGATACAATATATTATTCTTAAAATAGCGAAAAAGAAGTCCATTTACCTAATAATGAATATAACAAAAATTTCAAATACATTTGATGGACTGTATAACAAAAACATTTATGACAACGAAAATATTAACATAATAAGTCAATATAACAAAAATTTAAGCTTCCTTCAATTAATTGTGCGATGAAACTAATAGTTGCAAGGAGAATAATATTCCCGTTGTTAACACTAGGTTTACGGAGCTCTAGAAATAACTATTTCACATTATTTTATAAACATAATAGGTATGTGTCTATCCAAATTTTTGGCCATTTTTCCAGTAATATATACCCAAAAAAATAGATTTGGTAAATAATTCCTCAGGGAAGCATCTTTACAATCTTAATAATTGCAAATTAAAAATATTAGAACCTGTCATTTTGACCGGTCCCGTAAACCTAGTGTTAATAACTTGCCTAGATCAATATAACAAAGTTTTTAAGCACATTGTGTAACAAATAGATAAATTGTGTAACAAAAACATTAATTACATTGAATTTATTATAATCTAATATTGTGCGCTAATGCCTGCAAGAAACTTGTGGTGGTGTATTGTGTACGATTTCTGAATATTTGTTGAATACGTTCCTCTGCAAGTCTATCCTTCTTCTTTTTCTTTTCTGCTTGTTCACCGACTGCGTGTTTTTCCAGAATGATCTCAACAATATGTTGCTCTTTTTGGATACTATTTATAATAGTAAATAAGCCGTGTTCTCTCTCTACCAAACATTACCATCGCCGGTACCACGCTTCAACATTATTCTGCGTTCGAGGAAAATGGAATAAATTGTTATCGTATACCGACCACATTTCTGGTGGAAATTGTGGAAGACACACAATTAGATTATTATTATGTTCGCTTTGCTGTACTGTGCTATTTACATAATATTTATCAAACCACTTGATTATATTATTGCATTCAGGTGGAAGCAGCAATTTTAATTCGTTGAAAGCACTCGAAATTTCTCTCGGTTCTAAAAATGCTAGAGATGGAATTTGTCTTATTAGAGAACTAAATGATTCATTTCTTCCATATCGCTGTACCGAACCATTCTTTTGTATCTTACGATACGAATACTATAATGCAATGTGAACCATCTTTTACAATTTTTCCAAATTGCTCTCCATTTAAGATTTTTGATAATTCTTCTGGCAAATACACTTCTGATATATTTTGTGGTTCAGGAATTTTTAATTTTCTTCGTTCTTAATTTCTTATCACTTGGAAGATATGCTCGGGTATACTTATTTACTTCTGTTTTTAAATTTATAATAATAACGCTAGGTTTTTCATTAGTATTAATTGCGATTTTTTTCATTTTATTGCAAGATTTTAATATATCGCAACGTGATAGCTCAGGAGCATGATTATGCTTCAGTGTATCATGCTTTCGGACAATGTGTTCATTATTGGAATATACTGTATTTGCTGTAGCTGTACAATCACAACCATTTCCATTTTTTCCTCTTCTTTCACACGTCCAATAGTATAAGTCATTTCTGTTCCTACTTTTGTTGAATATAAAACCGTCTATACACATCTTTATAACAAAAATATAATTATTACACAATAAGAACGATGCGATGCGACTCTGATCTTAGCAATACGCTAACTGAGGTGGTCCTCTCAAGTCGTTATCGGTCTTTGTTGTCTGTCAAATCCGCTGTCGGTCAAATTCGTTGTCGGTCAAAATAGTTGTCGATCAAAGTCGTTGTCAGCCAAAGTCGTTGTCGGCCAAAATCATTGTCGGTCAAATCTGGAGTCGGTGAAATGTTGTCGGTGAAAACCGTGTCGGGGAAATCTGTATCGGTGATTTCCATGGAACCCTATTTTAGTACCCGTTCAAAACCGCGATCTCTAGAATAAATCGATCGCACTCGATCGTAATCGCCGGCTCCCGAATAACTTATCCCTCACGTATTTATTTAAAAAATGTGTGTACGTCTTCCAATTAAGAGATTCCCAACCAAAAGTTGTTGACATTTTATTATATGTTTAAATCGAGTTTGCGTAGAATCGTTCATGCACGAACTTTGTCCGAGTGTATCTCGTATTCGACAGTTTCGGTACGATGTGTCTCCGAAAATTCGAGACTCGAGTTTGTTCGTTCCATTTGAATAGCTGTCATTCTCGCATTTCTGAATTTTGCGCTTTAGTTGGTTGCCATTCTAAAGGAGGGGAGATGCACACCGATTTTCACTTCTACAGGATGAAGCGCGTATAAAGGCTTAATTAATTTCAACTCTTCTTTGTCTTTTGACTACGGGCCGTCATCGCAGTATTCCAGTATGCAGACAAAATTCCATACCTTAAAAACAATAAGTGGTATAAGAAAATGTTTCAAAAAAAGTTGGAGGGTATAGAGAAGAGTATATGACGATTATATTTGTTTAATATTCTAGTGAAATTCTAAAATTTCATACACTATATTTTGTTACGTATTTTAGTCGGTGAGGTTAAAACATTTTCGGAACATCACAAACACATTATTTTTGCACAAATTCTTGTCAAGATATAAGCATCGAAAGTTGACGTGCCGTCTATAGTGGTATTGATTATATGATATACGAGTGAGACAAAAGTCAAAAGTCGAAATCGGCTGTTTAGTAATGTGGTTATATTCGTACCTTATATGTATATAATAAATAATATAAATGATAATAAAAAAAAAGATAATAATAATAACAAAACAAAAGAAATGTGAAAACAATGATTTTGAAATTTGCGGGCAGCTAGGGGCAGCTAATTCTTGTGCAATTCTTTGCAGGATACATGTATGCATATTTTTCAATAAAAATCATGGAGGACTTTTGACGGGTATTTTTTTAAACCTTAATTAAAGTTACTAAACGCGTTGCAATTTCTGCTACTAACAATAAGTCTACTCTAAAAAAGTGAACATAACAATCAAAACAGTGTAAAAATTAGAAGTATTTACTCTCAAAAACACGTTCCATTTTAAATAATACAAAATTTTCACTTTTTTTATCATACTGGTACACTTGCTCGCTTGGATGATGAATTTCAACTGAAATGTTTGACTTGCGTGCAATGCGACAAGGCATCGTGAACGATTGTTTATTTCGTCCAATATAGTATAATGTAATATTTCACTTCTTATCTTAATAATATACATATACCAAAGAGTATTATAACAAGGAAGTTTTTTTGTCCATGATGTTACGGATGACGAATAGAGGTTCAGATCATCTCTGGCAGGAACCGTCCTGGATAAACGTACAGAACCACGCTAGATAAATTCACATATCTGTTTAGTTTAAAAACCAAAACGTACGCACGACCAACTGGACGTTGATAAAATACGAATGTTATTCAGGGGTACTGCTAAGTACCACCCGTCATTGCAGGGGTATACAAAGCTCTTGCATTTCTGTTTTCGTGGGCTAGTACCTCGTAGTGCTGTATCTCGTAGTGTCAACTACCAGTGAGATCGGGCTAAAGTTCCCCTCCGTATCAACGTTAACCGTATAGATTCCGCGAGTCGGGTATAAAACCTATTAGGCAATTTCTAAAGTTACTCCGAGACCCCCGCCAAACCGAGCATCTTAGTTAGGTAATAATACTTTTCTTTCAATTCTATTTCATTCAATCGCGACATTTACACAAATTTAACACACTCTTTTTAAATAGAATATATTTGTGTTTATTGATAATTTCGTACAAATTACTAAACCTACAATTATCGTTCCACAATCCTAATCGAGTAATTGAACATCTCCACACGATGCAATCCTACCGCTCGGATTGTATCAATTAGATTATACTAGTTACGAGGCCCACTGACTATCCTAGCGATTTCCTGATTTCGCATCGGGTTCGTCTGCACGTCGCACTATGAGTCAAACGGAAGAATTCTGTGTCAAAATCAAAGAACTTTTGATAGAAATGAGATAGAGCGATGAAATTTTTTTTAAATGAAAGCTGAAACTTGTCAGAATATGAAATAATTATAGAGATTGTGGTACGAACGCTTTTTGACCTTGAAAAAATTCGTTAAACTTGCATAATTTCAAGAAAATTGTGGTTGTTCCAATACCACGTGCGGAAAAAATTTTTTTTTAATAATAATACAATATACCTTCAAATTAGTGGGTTATCAAATCATTTCAACGAAAAAATGATGATTTCATTGATTTTTTTTTCACAAAAATCGATTTTCTGAAAAATCCTGAGGTCGTAGACAAATTTTGAGACCAGATTTGAAATTAGCGTGAAAAAATCTACGGGAAATGATGTGTCGCATGTTAAAAAAAAATTTTTCCGCGCATGGTATTGGAAAAACCACAATTTTCTTGAAATAGTGCAAGTTTAACGAATTTTTTCAAAGGTCAAAAAGTGTTCGTACCACAATCTCTATAATTATTTCATATTCTGCCAAGTTTCAGCTTTCATTTAAAAAAATTTCATCGTTCTATCTCATTTCTATCGAAAGTTCTTTGATTTTGACACAGAATTTCGCATTGGGTTTCGTTCACGAAGTTTCACCTTCCTAGCAGCTCCCTGATTTTTGTTTGACTCCATTCCTAGAGGCTCCCTGACTTCGCGTCAGATTCGTCCTCGCTGTCTATAATCCTAGCGGCTCCCCAATTTCGCATTGGGTTCGTCCACGTACCTTAACTAACAAATTGAGATCATATTCCCAGGGTAACAACCCTTCGCCGGCCAGTCGTGCTGCTCGCGGCTCTGGCTCGTAACAATGACAACGCACTGTCTGTCGCGACGAATCCAACTAAAATTATCAGGTGTCAAAATGTATTTAAAGCATCAAAAAATTTTGAAAGACAGATGTGAAGATGAAATAACTATTTTGTCACTTGTGCTATAATCGTCCATTCTAATATTTGACAAAACTTCCGTCGTTTCAAGACTTCCATAACTCGTGCGATATATTTCAGATTTTCATTAAAGGTAAACTTTTCCTTGCACAACCAGAAATTTTTGCGTTTTTCCTATGTTATCCAGTAGTAGCGGGGCCCCGGTCCTTCATAAACCTCAAGCATAAAGAAGAATGTTGAGGGGCATTCCATTGAGTGTCCCGGATGAAGAAGGTTTTTTAATGTGTAGTGGGGGATCCGTCCACCTTGATCCCCTGAGTCCCACACTACACCCTTCTGGGGTGTACTTAAATGTATTTTTCCCTTTCACCCTTAACAAAAAAAGAAAAAAATGGCCCGTTTTATGGCCTAAGGAGGAGGGTGCGACCACCCTTCTGCGAATTGGGACCACGTGCACGCTAAGGGTCCTGGATCGACCTGAGGGTCGAAACGGGACCGGTAGGCCTGCGAAGCCGGCGCGGCGGGAAGCGAAGAGCGCCAAAACAAACATACTTGTCACTGAGGAGAGGTGGTCAAAGCCGCGGGCCGGCGGTTACCATCGTCGCGAGAAGGGCCATTCGTGTTCAGTGTTTTCTTGATTGGAAGAGGGAAACCGAACAAACTCTCCTCGCGACCTCTTAGAAATGTACTGTGGTGTTCTGTTCTGCGTGAACGTGAACACAGCTATAAAAATGGCATGTACTAGACTAGAAATTTGTAATAGTCTTTCTTAATTAAATCACTCCATAACCCCGAAACTGGTGTTTCTATGCTGTGTTGAGAGTTAACACGCGCCGCTTACCGAGCGGAGCCGCTAGGTAGCACCACAAGCACGTGCTGATGTCGATCACTTATTGTTAGATTCCCAAGCCGACCCTATCCGCCCCCACCACTCGACCTATCACCCAACCATCAACCAACCAATTAATTATCGGCATTACCGCGTTCTTGTGCTGCCACCTACAGGTTCCGCTCGGTAAGCGGCGCGCGACCGTCACCACATCCAACATGGCAGCGCCAACCTGTCAAAAACACTGGAAATCGCTCAACTTTAAACACTTATATCTTTTGAACCATTGATCTTCCAGGATCGAAACTTGGATTTCTCACATATTCTCGTCCAAATGTACTAGATAACATAGGAAAAAGGCAAAAATTTATAGGAGAAAGGCAAAACTTTCTGGTTACGCAAGGAAAAGAGCAGCCAAGATGAATCTAATTTAAGTTGAGCCCTTCTTGCTTCAATCAATGATTCATTCTCAGAAGTTGTGTCCTAATTGTGGATAAATAATATTTACTTCTACATTTAAAATCAATCACTAAAAATACACATTCTGATAGTAAAAATGGGGGAAAGTGTACAAAGCATTTGCTACACGACTCTCTTCTATCTAAAAGTTTCTTTTGGTTAATTTAATAAATTCATCGTGTATAGCGATTTTTATAGTTTTGAATATGTCGACAGATTTTTAGCGTCGATCAGTTCAAATTAACGTTAAAGCCTCAAACAGTAATATGCGGTAAATTAGACATATTCGATTATGAAATTGTAGGTGCAGTTCACCTAACGCGGGATTATTCCCTATAACATGGAGAATTGATTAAACTCGATCGAATGCGTCCGTCCGTCTACGGAACACTGATCTCGTTATCCCATTGACTTGGGGGCGCGCTTAATTCAAAATACATTATTCATTGATGCGGTTTACAGACTTCATAATGGAAGAATTCTATATCATAGAGCAGATTGCCAAACAAGAATTCCGTAAAATTGATTATTAGAACACACTCGTTTACAGGATAGGATAGGAATACCGGATAGTAGCTAATTTTACATGTATGTGCAAAATAAGTCGAAAATAATAATCAATATACTTTTTTTCCTTTGCGACTCCGTTTTCGATAAAATCTACTTTAAAAATCTGCTCGGTATACGTATGTATAATAATGTATATGCAATTAAACTCAAGTGTACTCAATCACGTACACTCAGTACACGTGATTAAATAATATCAAAATACTGTCACGTGATTCTAGTACAGTGTGTATCAGAAGTTTAAACACATCCTATTATTTTAACGAAAACGTACCCTCTGATGAATCTACAATTTACTTTTTTTTATCGTACGTTTAGAATACTTCGAAGAATTATGGCTACTTCTAAAACTATCCATATGTGGTACTGCAGGGAAGAATTTTTAACCAAACACATGCTTTTCTTGTTGTTTGTAACTTCATATCGTACGATAAAAAAAATCAATCGCAGATTGATCAGAGGGTACGTTTTTGTTAAAATAATAGGGCGCGTCTAAACTTCTGATACGCACAGTATTACAAGAATTGATGATTCATAGTGAGTTTTGATGCCAACTTCCTGGGAATCTAATCCTTTCCGGGGTTCACGCAACCGAGAAATCGGAGGTTCAAGACTACGATGGTTTACAATGCTTAACAATGTTATATTAAACGCATTCTGTGGCTACATACAGGGAGTCCCAAAAATGTTGTACTTCCTTGAGAGGGACGTCCGCCGACGTCATTTCAAGTACTTTTTTCCTTTGCGAAAATGTTCTCCGCAGCTTAGTTAAGGAGTTAACATTTATTGAAAAAAAATGTATAATTAAAACTAGCAGTTCTGTTCATAATCAAATTAAATATAAACGTTGAATTTGGACAAATCTTAAACTTTATAAAGTGTATCAGTGAGAAGTAAACTACTTTTGTTTCAAACCTGGTGTTAGCTACAGTACGTATTTGAGCTCACTTACCGTGAGTAGAGTAAATGTTTAAATTTCTAGAAAATTACCTTTGCCATGTTATTACACGTCAAAGATAATACAGCGTTGTCATCCAATCTATATTTTTAATTCCCATTGCTTCTGTTAGAAATAGCAATAATTTCGATGCGAATGGAAAGAGTCGTTCACCTTTTAAATTTGAGCCTTTACCGAAAAGAATATGATATTCTTTCTTTGGCTGTTTTATATTCTTGTATAATTTTAACGAAAGAGAAGAACGGTTGCATTACCTGCCCTACTACTGCTACACTAATTAAGCTTTCCTTCTTTTTCTGAAACCTTGTATATTTATTGCATAGTCAACATAATATGTATACAGCAAACAAATATTTTCCGAAGGATGAATTTTCGATTCAGCGATTTAAACTAGGCATGCTAAAATTAACTCATTTACTACCATTATTTGTTTCCCAAACGGTTTACAGTCAAAATATTAATAGCAATGCACCTCCTCTAGAACAAAAAAATGTAACAAAGACGAGTCATTGAGCACCAAGACACTAAGCTACACATTATATGATATTTAATAATAAATAATAACTAGACTGCGGATCTTTATGCAAAATAAAAATTGCTTGCATCGATTGCAAGAAATAGGAATCAAATTGGATGTTATTATTGATATAAGGGCAAAAATTAATACTGCGTCACATCGGTTCTATTATATTAAAGTACAGTGGCCGGATTTAATATTCGGACACTATAAAAGCACAACTTTTTTAATATTGTACTATACGATTTGAACTTTTTTTGGAAGCTAGAGCAATTAGTTTACTCCCAGATAGCACCGGTCGTCCGTTGGACGTCCGTTTTTTGTCCAATTTACATCCATACGTCCGATGTCCGTTACGGATGTCCTTGGGATGTCGGATGGACTTAAATTTCGGACATCCTATGGACATCCGTTTTTTACGTCCTGAGGACATCCGTGGGACCTAAATTCCGGATTTCCTAGAGACATCCATTTTTTTCGTCCCAGGGACTTCTGTTGGACTTGAATTTCAAACGTCCCAGGGACATCCGATTTTTTCGTCCAAGATACGACGGTGGGACCTGAATTTCGGATGTCCAAAGTACGTCTATTTTTTAAGTCTTATAGCCGTGCTCAGGACTTTCGTACATACAAGGATGCTCACTTCTCATGCATAAGATATATTTATATATTATAATATATATATATTTATTATTAATATTAATAAAATATTATTAACATTTTTATACATATACATACTTATATATACAGGGTGTCCCACGTAACACTATTCATGATTTTTCAACAAAAGTTGATCAGTTTTTAATTGGCTACACATTGCAATGAAAAAAGTTCGAAATTTCTTTTTTTAGAGTATTGTCAAGGCCACCTTCATTTTTTAAAATGGAATGTTCTATTTTTTATACCATAAATCGATAGAGTATCAAATTCTGCGTATAAAAGTGTTGACCTTCATATGTCCTAAACCTAATAGTTAACGAGATATTATCCAAAGAAGAAAGAAAATTATTTCGATAATATCTCGTTAACTATTAGATTTATTTAGGACATATGAGGGTCGATACATTTTTACTCAGAATTCGATTGGCTATCGATTCATGATATAGAAAGTTGGCTTTTCCATATAAAAAAATCAAGGTGACCTTGAAATCTCCTCATGCAGAAAAAATTTGTGTCACAATATGCCCCCCTCTATACTGTATAAGTTTTGTATACAACATTTTTTCATATTATTACAAATAACGGCAATATTCAAAGTGGACATAGTTATTGCTGCACCCTGTATACATTCAGAGTCAACTCGACCGTCGCGTCGCGTCGTGTCGCATCACCGTGCGTTTACAGTGAGGTCAGTGAGGTTAGTTTAGCACGTGTTCCTTGTGCACATATATGTTACAAATATATTTGTAATATTCCAATTAATAAAAAGCGTGTTTGAGTGATTCGGTAACTTCAGCCACTTGTCACGATTGTGTTGGTGAAACTTGTCATTGCCATTTCAGGTAAGTTTTAATTTTATATTTATTTTCAGATATTAAAACATGGCAAAAGGAAAATACAAAAATATTATTATATAGGTTGGAGGGAAAACTCTATCGTATTTTAATGAAAACCTTTGAATCAATTTATAAAAATACATGTTTAATATTATTCAATGATATAATTTCCATTATTTGTAACAATGTAATAATATGTTGCCATTTTTCAGATAACCTGTCTATTCCTGTTTTCCAATGACTCGCTATTGTGTTGGTGGAACTTAACAATTTGAAGTAAGTTTTTATTTTATATTTATTTTCAGTCATTGAAACATTACTGGCAAACGGAAAATACAAAATTATAATTAGGTTGGAGGGAAAGTTCTATCGTATTTTAACACTAAACCTACCAACACCGGTTAAAATGACTGATTCCGGGTTTTTTATTTTACAATTAGAAAAGTAATAAAACTGATTTCATAAGAAACGATTGTATAGATATTTTTAGTAGTGCACATATTACAATAGGAGCCGCACAAAGTCTAAATAAAATCAATCTTCTCATTTTTATAAGGGAACATGTACCAGTTACTTTTGAGGCTCTGTAAGTTTAGTAGAAAACATTTGAAATATAACATAGAAAATAGGTTTAAAAAAAACATTTGTATCAGTTTATAGAAATCCATGTTTAATATTATTCAATGATATAATTTCCATTATTTGTCACAATATGTTGATACCTGATATGATGATTACCTGTCAATTCCTGTTTTCCAATGACTCGCTAGTTTTTGATTTACAAGCAAAATTATCTGCTTATTTAAAATACGACATAGCTTTCTCTCCAACCTAATATATTCATGCTAAAATCTTCACGTTTATTGGACAATACTTCTTACTACGAAATTCTAATTTTCAGATGCAGCAAAGATATCCCAAATATCTATTCATCCGAAAGAAACAAGTGTTTCTATACAGATGTGGCTTACATTAGCGGAGGACCGTGGAAAGAAACAAACAGTGTCAAAAAATTTTTAATAATAAAATTAAAAATTTATATTTTACAATTGTTACAAATATATATATTATGTTATGAATTACTGTATTGTATTGTACTATGTATTATTATATTGTACTATGTACCTAATCTATGTGCTTGTAATATATGAAATTTTGAATAAATTAAAATTAAAATTAAATTTTAATGTTCTATAAATGTCCTGTAAATGTCCTTTTAACGTTCTGAATACGTCCAGCTATACGTCCCAGGGAAGTCCAAATAACGTCCATATGTCCCAGATATGTCCCAGATACGTGCCAGATAGTTTTAGGTATGTCCCAGATACGTCCCATATAGGTCCGCACGGGACGTCCTATGTACGTTACACTTTGTAACACGGACCTCGTTCGGACATTTCTGGGACGTATCTCGGACATATCTCGGACATACGGACATGATTCGGACGTCCCTGGGACATATAAAGGTCCGATACGGACGTACTTTGGACATACATCGGACATCCGAGGGCTATCTGGGTTAACTCTTATGTGGCCCATCAAAATATACTTTAAAAATAATGAAGATTATCTTAAAATCTCCGAAACGCCTCCACCCACAAAAAAGCCAGTACCGTATGAGATGGTATAGAAAATGTATCGTTTAATAATTATTCGTTGTGATCAAGCTGGGAAACACCACATACATACAGTGAGTGTAAAAAGTATTCGTACGCCCTTTAAAATAGAAAAACTTTTTTATAATTGTACCAAACAACCTGATTTTTTGTAATCAAATAGAAGCATTGGTTTATGAAATGGTATGTACAAAATATTTTCCAAAAATTATAATTTACAAGGTTACATGCAAAAATGAAAAAGGCATTTCTAAAAACTTTTTTATTTGGGCCCTTAATGAAAATTTAAAATATATGTTTTGTAGATGTATGTTAGTTATACACATACTAAAAATTTCATCGAAATCAATTGACGCAGGCAAAAACGAAACGCATCAAAAGATGTAAAAACTGATCAAAAGTCGTGTAAAACTACGATTTCACCATTTTTAACTGCTTGTAGCTCGTGTGTATGGCAATCGATTTCGATGTAATTTTCAGGATGTCTGTAACTACTCTAGATCTACAAAACATATATTTTAAATTTTCTTTAAGGGCCCAAATAAAAAGGTTTTTAAAAATGCAAAATTATTTTTGCATGTAACCTTGTAAATTATAATTTTTGGAAAATCTTTTGTGCATATCATTTCATAAACCAATGCTTCTATTTGATTACAAAAAATCAGATCGTTTGGTACAATTATAAAAAAGTTATTCTATTTTAAAGGGCGTACGAATACTTTTTACACTCACTGTATATGTATGTGCCCATAACTATGAAAGTAGTGTAAGTTATATATTTCGTGTTTCGAGATATTTAATGGAAAAGGATATTAACACTAAATGAATTCCATATAATGTTGAACTAACAGGCAGTATCTAATGGTCCTTTTTTGGTAGTGTATCGTAAAAATTACATTGAATTAATTTATTTTAAAGTAATGTAATGTAAAATAACTGATAAACTCATTTTTTTAAATTTTGACTTACAATTAGACCACTTTCGTAATTATGTGTGGGCATATACATAACCTTGTATGTCCTTTTTAATGTGTTAATCTGTTGATCCAATCTTCGTGATCGGCCTTGAAATGAAAATTTCTCGCGGAACATTTAGAATGAATACTTTCTACACTATCGTTCAATTTCGAAGAGCTCGTGCTAAAATTTGATTCCTACATCTTCTCCGACGATTCAAGCTGTTCTTTTCGAGATATCCGAAGACATTTCTCCGAGACAGCTTATTACGACGCGAAATTTCATTCAGTCGTGCTGCCTTTAATCTCCAATTGCTCGAACGAAAACGCAGAGGAAGGTCTGAGTAGTGAGTGGACTGAGAATCAAGACCGTACCTGCTACTTTTGCATTGAATCTTGGTGGAAGAACCAGACGAGTGCACTCGATGAAATATTACGAGTGATTTCACGGCACGATTTCTGTCCTCATAGCGAATATTGTATCGATTCCGTACCGTCGTCGTTCATAAACCCAGTGCTAATTATAATTGCGTCGAATGGGAGACGTCGAAGAGGGTTTCGCCCGGAGTAATTGTACCGTGAATTTTCTAGGAATTCCTGCAACATTCGACCGTTGAGGTAAACTGAACACTATGTCGAGTACGTGTTTCCATTCCAAACAGTTGTCCATAAGTTTATCAACTTGATGCATATCAAATTTCTCTCTATGGAAGATTGAACCCGTAGATTCACGATGCTGTTAATCGCGGTATCGTACCTTGAGCACTAAATGATGCAGTAGTTTAAAATAATCGTTTATTATTTTAAAAACTTGTGTAAAGGGTGTAGACTCGTTTCCAGGATTGCAAGGGTGCGGGATGCGCCTTCTCATTTCTCGATAATGCAAAGATGGTGTTTTTCAGTAGTCAAAAGCGCTAGATAACAGATCAATCTAGGCCGCGATCGCCCTCAAAAGTCCTATTTTTACGTTTACGAGGCGTAATTTGCATTATTCGGCAGCATGTAGCTGTTGTAGCTTTTTGAAAACAGCAACATGCGCAGCTGTATGCTTCCGAATAATGCAAATTACGCCTCGTAAACGTAAAAATGGGACTTTCGAGACCGATCGCGGCTTAAATTGAGGCGTTTAGTATAAAAACCAGCTCAATCGATTTTTTAAATTTTACAGGAGACATAAAACATTTCACGCTCTGCCCATTTAATTTTTCCAAAAGAATTTATTTTCGTTTGGACAACCTTTGGTGTACGATTCCAATTCTTTTTTCTTTTTTAAATTAGCAGTGCTGTCTAATTACATTGTCCAACAAATTCAAACTTTTTTTTGACCTTTCGATTCTCACTATGCGATTCTTATAGAGTTTTTCGCACTGATTCCGAATCTGGCCTTAATTTTCCTCCTAGACGCACAGTTTTTGAGAAATTTGAGTTTGAAAAAAAAACATATTTTTCGACTTTGAACAAAGATTGTGATGTTATTATAAAAGATATTGTATTGTTCTTTACATCAAAAGATTCTCTAGACTTTCCCGAATCCAGTGATGTGCAATAGTAATACATTATGATTGTTTAAACATGTTTAAACAACGGAATCAGCGCGAAAAACTCTATAAGAATCGCATAGTGAGAATCGAAAGGATTTTTGGCTGTTGGACCGTGTTATTTATAAATAAAAATAATTTGGGTTGAGCTGGTTTTGAAAAAATGGGGGTCTATTTTTTCATCCTTCCTTTCAAATTTCAATTAAATTCATGTGGTATCTCAATTTTATGCCACGTATTAGCCTGTAAAATCAAAAGTGTGAGTTGATTAATCAATTTATCATAATAATGTTTGTGACGGTTATTCGGTTCGGTGGAAGGAGTGCCGCTTCAGTCGGCTGTCCACGGTCGCTGGTATCACGAATAGCGGCGATCGGTCGATGTGCACGTGAAAAGACCTCTCTCCTCTCGGCTTTCGCCACTGGAGGAGGAGGTTCGTCGGGCGTCTCGCCACTGAACAATACTCGGTTCGGATTGGGGCTGGTCCGTCGGCGTTTCGCCACTGAACTCTGCATGGTCCGGATCGGGGAGGTTCCTGCTCGGCGTTTCGCCACTGAGGAGATAGGGACTCCCGTCAGTATTTCACCACTCCGGCCTGGACGGGTCCTGCTCGGCGTTTCGCCACTGAGGAGGAAGGGATTCCCGTAGGTATTGCATCACCTGGGCCTGGTCAGGAGCTACTGGGGGTACGGTCGAAGGATCGGCGATACGGTCGGAGGATCGGAGGTACGGTAGTAGGATCGGAGGTATCGGTTTACATACTTGCAGTCACTCACACACTCAGCCTTCAAAAGATTCGCTTTCCGGTTTGGTCCTTTTCACCCAGTGGCGGCTCAAGTTAAGTGGAGGCCCCAGCGGTAAAAATTTTGAGGCCCTCAAACTCAAGTTAGAAATAGAAGTTGCAAACTCTCATAAACTTATTAACAAAAAAAGAAAAGTAATGAAATATTTCATATCGTTACACATTAAATAAATTTATTTAAAAATTTATAAAATTTAAAATTCGGGGCCCTATGGTATCCCGGGACCCCACGCGACCGCTTAGTCCGCTTACCGTTAGATCCGCCACTGTTTTCACCTCGAAGGCTACACGGAACTCTACGGGCTCGGCTCGTCTTGTCTTACCGGTGTTCGGTCGCGGTAGTTATATCCGTGTCCGCTTAACTTCTCTCGCGAGAAACCGGTTCGGCGTCGTGGCCCTCTGGCGGTCGCGAGTCGTACTAGCAGGTCGCGGTGTTTCTCTTGCGAGAACCGGTTCGTCGCGGTGGCCCTCCCTCGGTCGCTAGTCGTACTAATTGATGGGGACAGTTTCGCGCCAGGAAGGATGTAACCGTCACATGTTGATAATTAAATTATTAAAAATCTTATTGTTATTCTGAATATGCAGTCATAATAAAGAAAATACCTACATAAATTGTCCAAATTTACAGGAAAAACCTCTTAAAAAAAAGTATTAGTGTACTACTTGTGGCATACTACTTCAGAGGAAGCATGGATTGAGCTGGGTTTGAAATAAAACTGTTTTTTGACACCGGTCATCGACCGGATTGAGTTGGATTCATTCCAAATCGCTTTGTAGCGTGATAGTATCGACCAAGAACTATCAAATTACGAAAAAAAACTTGAAAATTCACGGATTGAGCTGGTTTTGATACTAAACGCCTCAATTGATCTTTTATCTAGCGCTTTTGACTACTGAGAAACCCCATCTTTGCATTATCGAGAAAGGAGAGGGCGCATTTTGCACTAGGGTGACTCTTATCTTCGACTTTTGAATTTCTTTTGCGGCATCCCTCAGGGATGTTCAAAATAATTTAACAAAATCTGTGCAAAGTTTGAGCTCGATCGGATAACAGGGAAACGTGCCCCAAATGAGTTAAACATTAAAATAATTAGTTTAATGCTCATAAAATCGTTTTTCTGAAATATCTTCTAATCTATTTACCGCATTGAAAAATATGTTAAACACAACCTATAGATCTGGACAGGCTGCGTCTTTTATGTCGTATTTCGTTTTTCGTAGAACAAACGGTTTTGGAAAAAAATTGAGAAAAACGTCGGACCAAAATCTAAAAATTTTTTCTGAAACTTGAAAATTGAAGTGTGGTTTTCATTATCTTTTATCCATAAACATTAGCGAAAAATATGTCCTTCTTTTGCTCATATTTATTTAACGGTTCATGTTAGAGTTCTCGTTGACTTTTGAGAAAGTTTAAACACAACAATTTTTAAGACTCAAAAAGAAGAAAATATATAGAATCTGCGGCAGAAAAATCTGCAATTAGAAAAGAAAATAAGTTCAGCAGTTAAAAAAAATACACCATTTTCACTAATGTTTATTGATAAAAGATAATGAAACCACACTTCAATTTTCAATTTTCAGAAAAAGTTTTTGGATTTTGGTCCAACGTTTTTCTGAATTTTTTCCGAAACTGTTCGTTTTACGAAAAAAAGTAATAGAACGTAAAAGGTGCAGCCCGTCCAGATCTACAGGTTCTGTTTCACATATTTTTCAATGCGGTAAATAGTTTAGAAGATATTCGAGAAAAACGATTTTATGAGCATTAAATTAATTATTTTAATGTTTAATTCATTTGGGACACGTTTTCCCGTTATCGAGCTCAAACTTTGCACAGATTTCTTTTGCATTATTTCGAACAACCATGGCGATGCCATAAAAGAAATTTGGACAAAAATTTTTGACAAGAGTAAATAAGAGCCACTCTAATCCCGCACTCTTGCAATCCTGGAAAAACGAGTCACCTCCTTAAGAATTTGCTAAAGGTTATTTCGCTAAAGATATAAATGATTGAAAATGAGTAATAATTTTAGATGAGGGCAAGTATAATAATTGATTTCATTCAAATAAATACACTATTGAAAAAACATATTAATTTAAACAATGAAGCATGAATATTTCTTCATTATATTGTGGGACAGTGTTGCGGCTGCTCGTGGCTACTGTAATTTAATACTTATATTATTTGAATATTTCATCGAGTCATTTATAGTTCAGTGTAACTAAATTACAGTTACATAACAACTGTTATTTTCTACACAACAATGCCTCGGAGCAGCGAACTCATATTGTGATGCACTAGGCGTTATTTACATAATACACCACACACTTCGTCGCGGCAACCTATCAAAGTTTAAACATAAATCCAATCAAACATTTGTTAGTGTAAATCAAGAGGAAATTAAAAAATAAGCAAATAAAGAATACAGAGCTTTTGAAAACAGCTTGGACAATTGAAGAAATACAGCACAACAATATAAAAAAATAGTTTATAATAACTCCCGAACATATGAAGGCATCAGCAGAAGTCGCCCAACAGTATATTAACTATTAAATAATTAATTGTATTTTGATATCAATTGTATACAGGGTGGTTCACGCAACTGTTTCAGATTATAGTTGCGCCCAATGCAATTACTAGACTACGGATATTTATGCAATTTGCAATTTTTGTAGACGAATTTTAAGAAAGCGGAATTAAATAAAATCTTGTTTTCAGTGGTAGTTGCCTTTGTAGATCTGAAATAATTAAGAATCGCACTAATTTCTGTGGAATTTTATATTCTACCATTTTTTAACATCCGCAGTCTACAATTCATAACTTTCTCAGGTAAAATTGTCGACGATGTGGGCCCCTCCGATTTCAATAAGTTTTACATACAGTGACTCCCACTAATATTCGGACACTCTTAAAAAGACGATAACTTTTTAAATATTGGACTATACGATTTGAACTTGTTTTGGAAGCTAGAGCAATTAGTTTACTACTGGATGCGAAAAGAAATTTTTTCAAAAATTGCAATTGATCGGAATTGTAGAAAAAATACTAAAAGTTGCATTTCACAACTTTTTTACGTGGACCTATATTGAAAATTTAAAAAATACATTTTGTAGATCTGTGTCAATTAAACACATTCTGAAAATTTCGTCAAAATCAGTCGACGTTGCAATAAGCTACAAACGTTTAAACATGGTGAAAATTGCAATTTTTCACGATTTTCGGCCTGTAACTGCAATAAATCTAAAGATTCTTACATCTTTCCAGGCCTGTCGTCTTTTCCCGCATCAACCGATTTCAATGAAACTTTCACAGTGCATATAATTGACACAGATCTACAAAATGTACTTTCTAAATTTTCAATATAGGCCCACATAAAAAAGTTGAAAATTACAACTTTTAGCATTTTCTCTGCAATTCCGACAACTTGTAATTTTTGAAAAGATTTCTTTTCGCATCCTGTAGTAAACTAATTGCTCTTGTTTTCCAAAAAAGTTCAAATCGCATGGTCCAGTATTAAAAAAGTTATCGTCTTTTTAAGAGTGTCCGAATATTAGTGGGAGTCACTGTATGTTGTCAAGACATTGTCATCATTCTGAACAACATTCTCCTTTAAAGCTTATCGCGTGGTCTAATTATATTTTCTTCTACATTTTTACCTGTAATAGCAAATTGAAAATTACCTACAGAGATTGACGCTCTTATCCTTTCCGTTTGAAAATAATATTAAACTCCTAACTGGGGATGGCGAGTTAATTCCAGTTCGCTGTCACCTTTCCGAAACAATTCAATTTCCAGTTAATTAATAACTAGACTGCGGATGTTTATTTAATTTTCAATTTTTGTAGTGTTACGTTTTTGCGACGCTCCGAAAGGATTGTCAGTAACTGGGAAGGGAAACAGACGAGCGGCAACCTGTTCCCAAGCGGGGATTCGAGACTTTCGTTGTGGAGGGGTTTCCAAAAAGGCGTGAGACAACGTATAGACAAAGTTGTTTGACAGTTATTTATTTTAATTTGCTACATCTCTAATGTCGACGATTTTATAATATTTTCTATTCCTAAAAAGAAAGCGCAAAAAGAGAACGAAAAAGAAAATGGAAAATGTTTAATTACATATATATATATATATCTAGACGCGGCGAGGCCCTACTGGGGAAAGTTCGTTTGAACAAGATTTGAAAATGACGACTATCGGGAGGCGCGATGCTTACTAGTTCGGCGAGATTTTGCAAAGGGAGAGAGACGAGGATGACGAGCTTCCAAGGGGTGGTTGGGCGGCTTCCTGGGACTACTTCCTTCCTCGTTTGCTGGGGGAACTTCCTTCTTCTCGTGAGCTAGGGGACTTCCTTCTTCTCGTTGGTATGTGGTTCATCCTCGTCTGGTCCTCTTCTCCTTTTGGTGGTAGAGTGTTGGTCATCACGACGGGCCAAGGGAAATAGTGGTTAAACTTTCTACTGTGCTTCCAAGGATGCACCCGTGTCTAGTTTACCATTACCAGTAGTGGTTATACTTTCTACTGTGCTTCAAGGATGCACCCAAAGATGCACACTTTCTCTAGCGAGAAAGTATTTCAAGTGGAAAACCACCTAAGTACTTGGCAGGGTACTAACGTGTCAGGTATAGACTGCGGGGTGCGATGAAAAGAGAGGTAGCGCGGCACCAGGCGAGCGGTGCCTGTGAGTGCGAGGGAGAGCGCTGTGGATTAAGGTACCGTTATACGGTGCTGGTGGGGCGGTCGCGTTACGCGTCAGCCGGCAGCGTCGAGGGTGCGATTTCGAATAGAAATCGGGCACGTTCCATGCTTCTGTGCATGAGAACGTGACAGTAGGCAAATCTTAAGAAAGTGGAATAATGTAAAATATTATTTTCAGTGGTAGTAGCCTTTGTAGATCTGAAATGAATAAAAATCGTACTAAACTCTGTCGAATTTTATATTCTAGCATTTTTTGAAAATTTTCAGAAGCCATAAATATGCATAAAGATCCGCAGTCTAGCAATTACAAAAAATCAAGGGAGACAGATGAATGGTTCAAAAGGACTTCATTCGTAGGACTTTGTTTTTTTTAGAAGTGCAATAGTGCAAGTGCAGTCAATAATTGCATTATTTTTTGCATAGTTACGTAAAAATGTGTTTAGGTGAAATGGTTAAAAAATTATTAGATATCGGGATATTTTAAGAAAATATCTTTATTGAAGAAGATGCTGATAAGTTTCGAACACCCAAAGCGCTTGCTTTTGTTCTATTTTAGATCGTGTACTGACGCACTATTTACAAATAGTATAAACTAAAGTGATTTAAGAAGACTGTAGAATCATGTTATGCTGTTAAATAAAATTTGAACCAAAATTTAACATTGATCCTTATTCGATCGTCGAGGAAATATGAGATAAGGATTGAGCGGTAGCGAAAGGACATAACAATGGAGAGTGAGTAATAGTTTTGACCTAATAGTAGTACTGTTTTACCACATGAGTTATACCACCCTGTATACAGGGCGTCCCAAAAATATATTTGTATTCTATTAAAATGAATGTATTTATTCTGGTAAGAAGAACTTTAAAACTTCTGTTAAAAAAAAATCAACTGTTTGAAGTCCCAATCTAAGCGCGACGGAGGTGACCGTCCCAAGTCACTTCGCCTACCTCTTCCACTGGAGGACATATCCCGCGAGGGGACCAGAAGCTCGAGCTGCCTCGGTCACCGAGCAGTGTACACGTACACATAGGCAGAATTCAATGGCCTAGTATCGGCAATTTTTTTCAAATATCTCGGAAAGTAAGCGAGTGCATGCCTTATATGTATAGGAAAAAGTTGTTCAAAGTTAGTGCCGTGCCGTACTGTGGTACAGAGAGCCGACCGCATCAGGCGTCGCCGTAAGGGGGCGGCATAAGCAGCGAAATCGAAATACTATTTAAACCAATCATTAATTAAATCTCTATAAACGTTTTCGTATTCGTACATTTTGTGCAGTTTTTCCTTTTAAATCGCAATCGAAGGTTATTTTAAAGAAAAAACATTTAAGGGGCGGCATTACTGAGAAAATCTACCGCATGGTCCTGTACAAACTATTAAGTTTTACAACATATTCAAAAATAATCGAAATCGAAGAGGAAGTAGCTGTCCTACAGTTTCAAAATTTTTGTCTGTCACAAAATCTTCAGTGTTGAAGTGGGAATTCCTTCCAACTCAAAATGGATGGTCATAAAGTAATTGATCGGCCGCACAAACTAATCTTTATGCTCGCTTCGATTTTAGAGTTGACCAATATGTTATAAAGTTGCTTGTTATAAGGTTAATCGGCTGAACGGTATGGCATAGACTACATTTATTACTTCAGTTCACAACAGGCAATATTTTTTGATATTACTATTAATAGGTGCCAAAAATGCATGTGATGAGGAAATTCATGAGCAGAAGTTTTACCTTGCATTAATTCGTCTTTATACATAATCTTCTGAATTTATTCATAGAAAGCTGAGGATGTTCAATGTACCTACAAATATCGATACTCTCTTCTTCGTTAGATTATACACAAATTAGATAACAAATATTTTAAAAGAAGATTCTACAAACCAAGATTTTATTGTAACGGCTTCGTTCTCAAAATATTAACCCTTTGCACTCAGAATTATTTTTCAATTTTGTTGCTAACAACTCCCCACTATTTTAAACGTTTTATTTGAAATTTATTTCCAAGGACAGTTCCATGACTGCTACCTACCTATTTAAACCCTTTTGTTTGCTAATCATATTAAATATAGCTCTCAAACTTTCTTGTAATTTATACATATTTGTGGAACTTATATTTGTACTTACATTTCAACGAAAAAATCGTGTGCGTGGAGTCCACGCGCAACCGAAATGAAACTTCTTGCTTATTAGATACAGATAAATTATTAGTATGCATATTATTAGTGCAACGGTTCTTTCGTGATGAATGCGAAATTTTCATAAATAAATATAGATACAGATAAATTATTAGTATGTATATTACACTGTCCAACAAATTCAAACTTTTTTTTGACTTTTCGACTCTCACAGTTTTTGAGAAATTTGAGTTTGAAAAAAAGACATATTTTTCGACTTTGAACAATGATTGTGATGTTATTATAAAAGATATTGTATTGTTCTTTACAGCAAAATATTCTCTCGACTTTCCCGAATCCAGTGATGTGCAATACTAATACATTATGATTGTGTAAACACGTTTAAACGGGCGCGTCGAACGCCCTGGTGAGCGTCACTGTCGGCAACTCATGTCGGGCGAAGATATTTTGCTTTCTGGTACGAAGAGAACGTCGACGTTGGTAATTTTGAAGGGTGGTTTCTCAAGATAAAAGTCTGCTCTATCGCGTAGTACAGTTCGATTTTCCGCTGGACCCTTATTTTTTTATATAAATTGAAAAATATCATCAAAAAACAGTGCAAAAGTGGTGCCTCTCCGTCTTTAATGATTGTTTAAACATGTTTAATGAATGAATTTTTATTTATTTTAATTGAATGAATTCAATAATATCATCAAGCTTCCTGTTATGTGATATATACACAGCAACAATTAACACGAATTATCCATTATCAATATGACATCTTGCAGCACAGATATCTTCAATGGCACATGTACTCACATCTATTGCATTCATTTGTCGAAGAGATATAGCTATATGTGGAGTGATAGCGATTGACTGATGAGCTGTATTTCGGTAATAGCTACACTAACGGCTCTCTCTTGTTCTCTTTTAAATGTGACAATACAATCGAAATTCGGTATATCCACCTTTTCGCCTTGTTTCAACCAAGTTTCACTCAGCACCAAAAACGTTGATTTTCTTGCAACTTCATCTTGTAAATCTGGTGCGTGTAATCTTAAACTTTGACAATTGAGTGAAAATACCGAAATGCCTTTTTTGTTAGATATGAAGTCGAGTACTTGTTGTTCCACTGTTTGTAGTTTGTTGAGACTCAGTCTTTTGAATTCTGCCTGTAAATCTGCTGTTAATGTTGATGCTCTTCTTCCATGATAACTAAATAAATAGAGCCTTGTCATTTTTATCAGCTGAAATATTTTAATTGCTTTTAGAGCTCGGTAGGTTTAGTGTTAAAAAGATGGACACTCCGCGAACCACGAGGCTCGTATCTAATGACACCGCATGTCAACAAAGCACGAGAAAACGCGAGACTAAATAGATAGAGATAAATTATTAGTATGCATATATTATTAGTGCAACGGTTCTTTCATGATGAATGCGAAATTGTCATTAAAAAAAATAACGTCTTAAACGAATAACGTCTTAAACGAAAAATCCTATCGCTGCAGGATTTTATTCTTTGCATTATATATGCAAAGCTGCTTTATATACCAAAATGTTCGCGTTCATTCTAAGATCGTCGGTTGTCGGTTAAGGAGCTGGACTAACAATTGACAATAGATTTCTACTAAACTCTCATCCACTAATCCAATTGCAGAAAGCGAAGAAGATATTCTTTGCCTGCACAAAACTATTTCGCTCGGGAGCACTAAGTAAGAAAGCAAAACTAATTTGCTATCAGCTATTAATCAGGCCCATCCTGACCTACGGCTGCGAGATGTGGTACAACATTAGCGCCTCTATTATGGAGTTGATCCGCATCTTTGAAAGACGCTGCCTCAGAGCATGTCTCAGCTTATACAGATCCGCTCACTCTGATTATAAAAAATATGTTAACAACACTCTATAATAAAGCCAACATCAATAGAATTGATAAAACAGATCAGAGAACATAGCCTAATTTTCCCTATAGCTTTTCCAGACGAAAATTACATTAGAAAATCCATAAATACTGGTTTTTTGCCACCAGAAGCCTTTATTTTCCTAGACGAACTGTGGTTTCATCCAAAACAAAAATGCAATCCCCCTATTGTACCACACTCCGCGACATAGATCCAGGAAATCCATCACATTCACTCCTCCGGAGCATAGCGAAATCACAACCGAATACGACTTTCGATACAGCACTTCAATCCCTGATAGAGATCGCTACGAAACTAAAGAGTTAGATTATAAAAAATTCTGGTGGTTAACCAACAGATACAAACCACCGTAGCTCATACTTTCTCCTACATGGAACACCAAAGTGCAATTTACTACAAAAAATTATATTTACCTACACTCCTCAAGTTTATAATTATATTAAATTAAGTTAAGATAAGTTAGACATCGGACTTATAATATATAAAACGTTGTAATATACAAAGACTGACGATGTAATAACCAAAGACTTATAGCGCAATTGTGACTAATATAAATTAAGATATATTATGATAATATAGTTAGGATATATTATATTATATGATCTCATTAGTAGTGTAACCAAAAACAAGCAGACATCTGCACCCCTTATTCTAGATTCTTTTTCTCCTCGCTCTATAAATAGTCTCATTGCATCACTATCTCACTTGTAAATAGCATCATATCATTATTTCACTTATATCTCACTTGTAAATATACATCACCTCACCACCCATACCAATCACCCTATACTTTCATCCAAAAGTAAGCCCCTAGTTTTATAAGGCGTTTTTCGGGAGCAATATAAGTGCAAGATAAATTAATACGGCTGTGAACCGAATAATGTATTACTGTGATACGTAGTAATTACTACGAGGAGTACAGATAAACTGCTCCTCGACGTACAGAACCGTCACAAATAGACCTCTAATGTGCCTTTACATTAGTAATAATTAGGAATTTATTTAGCAATAAGATACTCTTCGTTTATTTTAAAACGAAGTTAACTAAAATAAACAATTTTTAAACGCTAAAAAAAGTTAAGGAGTTGGACTACCAAGCGGTAGACCGGGGTTCGAATCCCCGGGATAAGAAATTATTTTTCTCCGTTTTCTCTCCGTTTAAATTTTCGCGCCACTCGACTTTCGACTTCCGTAACACTACTTCCGTAACGCTAGAAAATTGTTACCCCCTCAGCAAAGAAGTTTCACTTCAAAAATAAGATAATTAAATAAATGAAGGAAGCATCAAACACATATACAAACTTTATAAACTTTACATTTTTCTTTCTCTGTTATCGAGTCACACTCGACAAAGGAGTACAAAGAGTTAACATGTTGATACATGTTTCACACAAGTTTCATCTATTATTTCATGAAAGCGGTCAGCGTTATTAACTAATTTAGTTACATCATAATGAAGTTTCCACTTTACACAATAATATATGTAGATCGGAATATATGTAGGTCGGAATTAGTAAATTGATATTGAGCCGTAACTGACTATTATTTTTAACCAGTTCACAATACCGCCGGTTATCGCCGATCCTGCAGTATTCAACATGTTAACCATTTAAAGTCTCTTTGATCGTTGAATAGTGACACTCGCAAGCCAAGTCAAAAAGAATGCGTTCACTGTAACCAATTGTGCAAAAGACAAAGACAGAGAACTGCACGGCTATTGGTCGACTTTATCTATTAATAACTGCAAAACAAAGCAGCCACTGCAAAATCGCTATTTTTTATTTTAGTCTTACGAAGATTACTTTGTAGAAAAAAATTGTTTAATAGCACTGTGTGGTATATGTGTATCTTCAGCCATAGCAAGTAAACAGTCTTTTCAAGCAATTTTGTTGTAAATTTATTGCGCGTTTACTGCCATGAAAATATTAATGTGTATATTACAAAGGAAAATATTGCAGTTTTTAACTCGTAAAGTATATTAAACATTTTTCCCAAGATACACATTACACTTTCGACAAGTTTACCCAAACACTGCATCAGAACAGCTGAGAAACGTCTGTTTAACAGAACAAAATAAATAGATAATTAACGTAATTTGTATTATATAAAATATACAGTATATCATAAATTTAATTCTCTGAAAAGACAGAAGATTCTCCGAGGGAGATCAATCATCAGGACTAGGGTTTGCAATACCGGACCAAAAATACAATACCGGTATCCGGTATTTTTGAAAATGTTGTATCTGAATTTTCAAAAAGGCACAAAAACACAGTTTTTCTTTGCCATATTTATTAGTTTTAAAGAAGAAATAATAAACTATAAAAATATAAACAATTTTGTTATGTACAAGTATAAAATAAAGGAACAAATGTTATAATCAAATATTATTAATAAGAGCAGTAAAATAATAATTGGTAATTATATAGAAAAGATCTGCGTACTCCGATTTTGATGAAATTTTAATATGTTATAGATTTCGACATTTTGAACAATTTTTTCCTTTTCCAATATAGGGGGGTCGCTTTTAGTTTTCGAGATATTTGCAAAAGACTATCGCTAATACTGTATTGAATTTTTCGTATTTCTGCATGCTCCGCGGCAACGTAAACCTGTTCCGGTGAACCCTTGCAAATGTGAGGTCAGGTTTCAGCAAATGACAAGACAACAAATGATTGATGTTGGTACTACTGTAAATACGTATTTCAAATAATTATTATTTATAGCTAATACTGAAAATACCGGTATTTTATCTTAGCAAATACCGGTTTCACGAATTTGCAAAATGGCACGAAATAACAGTATTCGGTATACCGTATTGCAATCCATAATCAGGACAAACGTATGAGAATTTTACTAATTTTGTTAAAACTTCTATTTTGTTGAGCTGTTTAATTTCCAAGTAATATATTATGATTAGACTACGGATCTTTATGCATTTATGAAGAAATTAATTGGATGAAATATAAAACAATAACAGATTAGAAAAATTCAAACAAATTCATTAAGGGATGAAATCAATTTTTATTTTATTCCTGCTTCCCACAATCAATGCTGAATATTTTTATTTTGCATAAAAATCCGCACTCTAATTATGATTATGTTTTTATTGTAAAGTATCATTTAACTATAGTATTTGTCCATGTCTAGGTTTATTCCTACATACGCATGTATCACAACATGATACATCCATTTCGATAGTGAACAAGAAACGGGAAAACGACGAAAAATGTTTACATGAACAAGTGTTTGTTTGACCTTGCTCCAAAGACATTAATCATTTCTATTGTATTTCAATTACATATTTGTGTTGTTGTTTTTCGAAAGTGGTATAAGTCCATTTCTGGAGAAAATGAGTTAAGTTTTAGTCTCATTGTCAGATATACAGTCCTCGACAAAATAATAAGACACCTAGCATATTTTTAAATTTCTTATACTTAAAGGTGGAAAGTGTACACTCCGTTATATCCTGAATACTACATACTATCTCCAAAGTAAATACGCAAAATCTTAGGATTGTATCGCATATCATAGCAAAATTAGAGAAAGATATGTAACCACGGTCTGATTTTCATTCGACAAAAGTATAAGACACTAACTGAAGAATGTTTGATTAAACAAATAAAAATACAAAATTAATACTTTGTAATACCTCCCTTGAATTGTATTACATCTAATAATCGCTTTCGAATAGTTTTATATGACTTTTTGATTCGGTTTTGCTCTAAATTGTGATTTATACTTTCTTTTAGTTCATTGACGTTATTATATTGTTTCCCATTCGCGTAGAGTCGTCTTGACAAATCTCCCCACACATTTTCTATAATATTTAAATCGGGAGAACGAACGAGCATTCCAAAATATTAATATTTTTTGACAAAAAGAATTGTTTCACAGATTTTGCATTATGAATGCATCCTATTGAAAAATGTAGTCACCGCGCGTGATACGAGCTGCATGCTTGTTTATCTGATCTGTTATTAGTTCAATATATTTATTACTATTCATCCGACCTGATAAAAAGTTTACTTCTGTTTTTCCATAGTAACCAATACCGGCCCATACCATAACATTGCCACCACCTATTTGACGGCGACTTAAATTCTTCCTTTCTGCAATCATGAAAGTAGTAGGCCCAGCCGTCAGAGCCATCTAGATTGAATTTTTTCTCGTCACTAAAAATGACTTTTTCCCAGTTTTTCATTCACGTGTTCACGAGCGAACTTTAGTCGTGCTCCTTTGTGTTTCTCCATTAAGGGTGGCCGTTGTTTTAATTTCTTCCGTTTAATGTTTCATTTCTTCCGCA
>CM052258.1:616202-672788 GCA_028455795.1 Lasioglossum marginatum | reverse complement strand
GAAGTTGACTCTACGAGATGCAGCACGACGCGACACGATTCGTGACTGAGAAAGTACTAACCCCCGAGAGTAAAAATGTAAGGGTTTATATACCCCTAGAATGAAGGGGTGGTCTGTTCATAATCTGAGGTCTTGATGGGCCAGACTCTCGTTTTTTATCATTTCCAATTAAATCGGGCCAGAGCTCGGTCTTCGTTCAAAGGGTAGACTATGATACGAAAGGTTATCTAGGACGCATCCTGCCAAAGACGTTCTTGAAGAGATTCCCGTAAGAAAGTCGAACGGAATCTGTTCTCTAACACTATAACACACTATATGTCACACTATAACTGTCGCAGCATCGTTACAATATTTGAGCCGCTCATTTGTCAAATCAACTAGTGGGGTAGAGCAAAGTCTCGATGTAAGGAACACCCTTCTCCGTGCTATTTCTTAGATCGTGTAGTACCCACTTTCCGTGGCCAAAATTATTTTAGCGTTACTTCAAGACTTACGGCCATAGTAAAGTAGGTCGTTGAATTTGTCTTGATGTCAGGTATGACATTTCGAAGCCAAGTGTCGAAGTGTTTTCAGTACTGATTTTATTTGACACGAATATAATTTTTCAATCAAGCGTAAACTGAGAGAGAGAGAGAGAGAGAGAGAGATAAATAATTATTTTTCTACTATCCAAATAAAATTTTTCTCCAAAGTAAAAATTAAAAAAAAGAAAACGGACACACATACACACACACGGCTTTCTACGTGTTTGATAACTCTAGCTGACCCTCTTAAGCATTTTTTAAAAACCTTTCTCAAAGTTAAAATTTTTAAAAGTTTACACTGTTAGTATATGGATTAAAAGTCACCATTAAAATCCATTTTCTGATATTCTAATGGAACACATTCTATTTTACTTTGGGTGGCCGAATGCCAATGCTCGGCGTAACCGGTCGCCGTGCCGGTGTTACGGATGGAGAACAGATCCCGTTCGACTTTCTCTCGGGAATCTCTTCAAGATCGTCTCTGGCAGAAAACGTCCTAGATAACGTTTCGAATCATAGTCGTCCCTCTTAACGAAGATCGAGCTATGGCCTGATTTAATGGAAAATGACAAAAAACGAGAGTCTGGTCCTACACATTCCCAGTTTATGAACAGTCCACCCAATCCATTTCAGCCTGATTTTTACCTGATTTCGCATCAGGTTCGTTTGCGACATACCAATCGTCCAAACAGAGATTTATCCAACCTAGTGGCTCCCCAATTTCACATTGGGTCGTCCACGTCCACGAAAACTATACCATCCTAGCGGCTCCCCCATTACGCATCAGGTTCGTCCGTATCCTAACAGCTCCCTGATTTCGCATCAGGTTCGTCTGCGTTTGATTCCATTCCTAGAGGCTCCCTGATTTCGCGTCAGGTTCGTCCTCGCTGTCTATAATCCAGGCGGCTCCCCAATTTCGTATTGGGTTCGTCCGCGACCTTAACTAAGAAATTGAGACTATATTCCAGTCTGCTGTAACCGCGCTCTGATTGGTCTGTCTTTTTCGTTAATAACTCCTTAACGAAGCCATGGAGTACATTTTCGCAAACAAAAAAGTTACTTTAAATGACCTCAGAAATCATCCCTTTCGAAGAAACGCAACATAATATTTGGGACCCTTTGCATAAACAAAATGATATTCGTATCGATTCATTGCCGTCATTCTCTAATTAATATTGATTGCCGACATACACATTCATTTTTAACGGTCAATTTCTTTCAGCGGATTGTATTGAGCCTAATTATTACGGAAATTTGTTTGAAGTGGTAAAATTTAAGCATCAATCAAATGTTTCGGCAGAAAAATTTAAGAAAACTCGGAAGACAGTTAATCGACGTGGCTTGTGAACGACTCATTTATAAATAAACAATCATTATCCGAATTCAAAAATTTTCGAAATGGCGCAGAGTATTGGAAAATTAAGGTAAATCACATTGAAATAGCACAAGCTTCAATTTTTCTGAAAAATCAATATTAAATTCGACATAAAATAGTAAATGACTGCTTGATACACTGGAATATTGCGATATTAAAAATTCATAGAGCTGACAATAATGATTTTGAAACTCAATTTATCATGTACTGTCATCCAATATTTGGAAATCCCTTGTTTCATATAAATTGCGAGTAAATGATGTTCCTATTGCGCTGACCTTTATCCGCGAATATAAATCGTGTTTTCAGTACTGATTTTATTTGACACGAATATAATTTTTCAATCAAGCGTAAACTGTGAGAGAGAGAGAGAGAGATAAATAATTATTTTTCTACTATCCAAATAAAATTTTTCTCCAAAGTAAAAATTAAAAAAAAGAAAACGGACACACACACACACACGGTTTTCTACGTGTTTGATAACTCCTAAATAATCTTCTATAAAGAATTTTATTATTACAATAAATAATTCTTCGTAGTACATAGAGTGTAAGTTGTAATTTTATATGGTTGTAATAATCTATTTTGACAATTGTGGAATATCTACATAGCAATTAGTGAAATTAGCTACTTTATATGCAAGAGCTTAATAGAATTAGAATGTGCCATAATGAATATTTTAATCCTTGTATGTATGTAAATTATATAGAATTAATCACTGTACAGATATGAATGGTGATGAGCCACTTATGTCTAACCACTTTAATGGTTAAAAGTTTATCGTGTAGCGCTGAACATCGCTGTTTCAATCATTCAAACATTCAATGAATGTTTCCTGTAAAACCTTTTTAAGCAACAACATATTGTTTGTTACTCATTTCCATATACTGTGCCGTGTACTCTTTGTTTCAATCACATTATTTATTGTGTGCAATTGAAACATTTTTAATTTAAAAGAACTCAAATTATTGATCATAAATTTTTGTCAATGTTAAAATAAAAAATTTTAGATTTCATTCTTTCTTTTTTTTAACTTATCTAATACAACAATGCAGGTTTTTTTTTAAAATACTTATAGCATAGAATCGTTTTCTACGTGTCCAACTTATTTTCATTTCATTTTTCTGAATATATACAATACATATATATTTGATGCATTCAAAGTGTTAAACTTTGAATATATCATCCTTGAATTTTGAAACAAATTATATTGTGTAAAAAATATTCTCCTTGCTTAGAGGAGATACGTATGTTAGAATATCCTGAACGATTTAGTTCCTATGTGTTTATAAATGAATATAAAAATCTCAAGCATATCTTTTCTTCTATCTATAATAATAGTGATTGTATGTTCATAGCATCGGCAGGGGTAATAAGAAAATGTTTGGATAAAGCTTCTTTTCGGGTAGTGATGCGAATGAAGAGGGTTGAGTGTTTAGTCGATGCTCATATTGCTTATTCGAGTGCTTCGAATCGATCCTAAGCTATGGGAACTAAGAAAATTTTCATCGAAGAACCGCCGAACCAACACACCGCGGTACTTTCAAACATTTCGCTTCATTCTGCCGGAGCAACACATCAACCATTCACTCGCCAATGAAAGGTATAACGTGACGTACGAGGTGAAAAGATTGCGTAGGCAAACTCATTAGTCAAAAGAGCAAATAATTTAAATTTCTTTTCACAGCCAAATTTATTTACAAGAGCCCTGTTTTTAGAAGTCGATTAAAACTAGGTGCTCTGAATAGTTATAAGTTAACAACTATTGTTCCGTTGCAAACACCGGTTCTCGTCCGACGATCCCCAGACGATTCTCGGACGGTCCCCAGACGATTCTCGGCGGTCCCCAGACGATTCTCGTCCGGTACGCGCGTCCGAAGTTTTTTCTGAATATATCCATCCTGGGTTATGTTAAAGTGACTTAGAGACAGTGTAGAACGACACAAACATCATATCTTATATACTTATATAATACATTTACAGAAATTACCAAAATTAAAGGAAATAAGACATAAGTTCCAAACATAACCTCAACACTTACGTGGTGTCGTCAAACTACGACGCGGCAAACTCAACACAGGGAAACAATGACAGTGAAGAGCAAACGGTAAACCAAAACGATAGCTTCAAGCTAGTAATAGACGCAATCCGTAAACGTAAACGGGACAACCCAAACATGACGACCAGTAATAAAAAAGCGATAAAATCAGCGGTGAAATTACCATAAAATGTTTATTTCACTCATCAAAGAAGTAGTGAAAGAAAAATTTCATATCAAGTATAACGAAGATAGCGTGAGTGTCTTACTGCAGACAGTCTCTGATTATGAATCCCTGAAGAATGTATGGAAGGAAAGGAAAATCAGCTTCCATACATTCAGTAGGAAGGAGGAAAAGAAAAGAGTATATGTATTGAGCGGACTACCCAATGAAATCACACCGGAGGAAATCATGAAGGATCTCAAAGAAGCAAATATTGAGGTAATTAACATCAATAAAATGAGGAACACCGCTAGATTATTATATATGATAACAGTACCAGTCAGTATAAATATTAAAGCTCTCCAAAGTAAAATCAAATATGTTTGTTACACTAAAATAACATGGCACAGCTACATAACGAAGCAAAAAATCACCCAATGTCACAGATGTCAGGAATGGGGACATTCAGCAAGCAACTGCTACGCAGAACCAGCCTGTATGAAATGTGCAAAGAAGCACCATACGAAAGACTGTGTCAAACCCAGAAGTGAGCCAGCGCAATAAACTGCGGAGAGGCACATCCAGTCAGCGCAACCTGCTGCGTGGCATATATCAATAGACTCACATGGATCCAAAGCATGAAGACAAACCTAACTAACAAACCAAATATACAAAACAATAAATAATCAACCAAAACACAAATAAATATCCTAAACCAGGATCAGTTCCCAAAACTTACAGCTACAACACAGACAGCATCACAAAGAGCAGTGCCAGCAGGAACAACAAATGCTTGCGTCGACAAAACAACTAATCGAATTAATCCAATAGAGCTAACTGAAGCTAACAACTGAAATTAAAAAACTAAATGATTTCATAAATATACCAAAAATGCTAGATTCAGTAAAACAGTTGAATACACAACTCGCAACCTGCAAATCCAGTATGGAAAAGTTCCATTTTTTTGTGCAATTCTGCGAAAATATTGAATAATGTCTGACTCTTTAAAAATCTGCAGCTGGAATGATAATGGAATAAGGGGCAGGATCGGAGAATTAATTAACTTTGTCTCAGCACACAAAGTAAACAAAATAACAATAAAAATAACGGACAAGCTTAAAATAAAAAACTACACCGCGATAAAGAGATGCAGAGATAATTCTGCTGGTGGCGCAGCAATACTGATAAGAGAAAATATACCATATGTGACCATATCATCTAATGTAGGAACATCAATAGAATATACAGGTATAACACTTGGAAATAACATCACAATCATATCGGTGTACAATAATCCGAGGAACATGATCACTGAGAGGGACATAGGAAGACTGATGAACACAGGAAACAAGGTTCTTATCATAGGTGATCTAAATGCAAGACATAAGGCGTGGAAGTGCCATTTGAGTAATAAAAATGGTCGAACCCTTTATAAATACACGCAATACTATACCATACTATGCACATACTATACACAGATGAGCCAACACATTATCCTTCAAACAACATGACACCCACAACGATGTAATCAACAAAAATGTTCCCCTAGTATCGCAACCCACAGTCTTAAACGAATTAAGCTCAGACCATAGACCAATCATGCTTACAATAGGTAAAGCAACTACGAAACATCCTCCAATGTTCACATACAAAAACACGGATTGGGAAGAATTCAGGAAAGTCCTGGATCAAAACTTAAAAATTAACAACAAAATTAACACAAACATGGAACTAGAGAAAGCTGTTAAGAGTATTACAGATAACATACAGTACGCTATGAATAAAACTATCAAGAAGAAGAAGATAGAAATAAATAAAGATGAACCAGCTACTGACATCATAAACTTAATCAAAAGAAGAAACAGGATCCGGAATATATGGCAGGACTCGAAACAACCACATCTAAAACTCCAGTTCAATAACATGACACGATTGGTAAAAGATAGGATAGCAAAACACAGAAATATAACATGGGAAAATAAGCTAAAAACCCTAAATCCAAAGGATAACTCGTTGTGGAGAATGACCAAAGCACTGAAGAAAAATTATAAAATGATCCCTACATTACAAGATAAACGGCACAACAGCAATAACAGACAAAGCAAAAGCTAATTTGCTGGCAGCACAATTCAAGAAAGCTCACTCCATCCAACTGATAAATAACACATTGGAACAAGAGCAAATTATAGAAGACATAACGGACTACCTCTGGCAAAATGAAGATAGAACAGAAGACTGGAGAAATTTCATCTCATCACCAGCAGAAGTAGCCCAAGTAATAAAAAAATTACCTGCAATGAAAGCACCAGGTTTGGACGGAATACAGAATATAGTACTAAAAAATCTCAGCAGTTCTCATAGTTCAATTAACGTACCTCATTAATGCCATATTTAAATTAAGTCATTTCCCACAACAGTGGAAGTTAGCAGTAGTAATCCCAATATTAAAACCAGGAAAACCAGAAACAAAACCAGTTAGTTATAGACCCATAAGCTTACTGTCAACCATGGCTAAAGTAACCGAAAAGATAATCTTGAAAAGGCTACAAAAACATGAAAAACAAGCACATATAATACGTAACGAACAGTTTGGCTTCAGGCAAAAACATAATACCACACAGCAAATATTTAGAATAATAAATGATATAATTGCAGATTTCAATAAAAATAAAATTACAGCAATGTTATTACTAGACATCGAGAAAGCCTTCGACAAGGTTTGGATCGACGGATTAATACACAAACTCATCAGTTACAAATATCCGACGATTATCCACTGATAAAAGTAATACACTCATACATTACAAACAGAAAATTCAAAGTCAAAATAAATAATGCCAAAACCAACGAAATCATAATCACAGCAGGCGTACCCCAAGGCTCAATTTTAGGCCCCATACTTTTCAATATCTTTATTAATGATGTACCGACATCTCCAAAAACAAAAATAGCCTTATATGCTGATGACACAGCCATGCACAGTCATTCCATGCAACAGCCGCAGCTAAACAAATTCAAATTCACGTCTCACAATTAGAAAATTACTTTAATAATTGGAAAATAACATTAAAGGCAGACAAAATAGAAGCAATAGTATTCTCCAAGAAAATCAACGGTAATAAAATTTTGACTCCGATCAAAGTTAATGACACAGTAGCACAAGTAAAACAGAAGGTAAAATACCTAGGTGTTGCATTAGACTCTAAATTATTATACAGAGAACAGATTGGAAACATAATGATGAAAACCTATGCAACTATGAAAAATCTATACTCACTCATGGTAGGAAAATCGAAACTCAGTGTATTAAAAACAAAAGACTAATATACAAAGTAATCATAAGGCCAATTATAACATACGCTGCACCTATATGGAGAACTACAGCGAAATCAAACTTATTAAAGTTACAACGTTTTCAAAATAAATACTTATGATTGATCACAAACAAGGATAGGTATGCCAGAATAAGAGACTTACATTTAGAGGCAGAAGTAGAATACTTAGAAGATTATATAAATCACTTATCGCAATCATTCTATGATACACAATTAAAGAACAACCCTTTACTAGTTAATATAATACAGAATTATACTAGTGCAATAATAGACCAAAAACTAAAGTATAAGTTTCCTTTCCATAAGTTAAGGCTAGAAAATATTGAGACATAAAAACGTGATATAGATATAGTAAATGAGTATATGTTATAGATCAATAAGAAACAAACAGGATCAGATAGGTAAGTTCTGAACGTAAAATAAGTAGGTTTTTATCCCATTTTTCCTACATAAAACTACAAAATATGGAATAAAATCGCAACTGTAGCAATGTATAATCGAAGTATGAATAAGTCTGTTAGAAATATATTATACCACTATAATATTAAGAAGGCATGTAAATACTATAGCAAGTAGATTAATCATTAGATAGGGACTACGAAAGACTGCAAGCGTTAAATTATAAAATATAGCATTAGACACATCTGTTATCTATATTTTTATAAAACATTACTGTTATGTAAATAAAGAGTTTTTGAATTTTTGAATTGGTTCTCGTCCGATCACCGATATTAAACAGCGTGGAACGTGAGCGGTACTCGGATGGGTGACCGCCCGGTAAAAGCCGGGAACTGACCCCCGATTGCTTTTCACGAGTTGTTGGCAAGATAGGTGATTCGGAACTTAATTCGGAATTTAATAACCTAGCAGTTGAAGAAGCGACGTAAAAGGACAAAGAAAAAAAAAGGTGCTCTGAATAAAACTAGACATCGTACTTGATAATAATCTTATTTATTAATACAAATAGAGTAGAAATCGCTCTTTATTTGAATTTAGAAATGACACACTGACTGATTGAAGATTCTATTAAGACACTATTACATTAAAATAAGATAAATTTATTTTAAACACGTCATTCGTGAATGAGCCGCACTCAAGCAGCCAAAGAGCCGCATGCGGCTCGCGCGTCGCGGTTTGCCGACCAGTGAGCTATGCGAATGGATGCACAATGGCAATATTAAATCTAATCATAGTTTGAAGGTATATTGTATTCCCATATATATTAAATATAACTACAGTAAAATCGCGATATTTGTCAGCGACCGTGTACGCGATAGTTGTCAGGTGCCTACCCACTCCACTGCCAGCCAAGCAAGGACAGCGTATGGGAAAGAAAGAGACGCGGACAGTCGCTGTCACCGGCACAGTTCAAAGGCCCGCGTGTTCTCTGCGATCCGTACTTACAGGTTGTTCTCTACATTCTCTACAGTCATAAAGAAATAATGTCGGTATGCGATAGTTGTCCGTGCAGAACACAGGCTGTTTGCCAAGAATCGCGACTTTACTGTAGTGGTAGACAAATTTTTTACGGTCAGATTTAAAATCAGCGTGACAAAATCTACGGAAAATGATGTATAGCATGTTAAGAAAAAAATCTATCCATACGTGGTATTGGATAATCCACAATTTTCTTAATATTCTGCAAGTTTAACATATATTTTCAAGGCTGAAAACGTTCGTACCATAATCTCTCTATTTTTCCTATATTCTGCAATATTTAAGCTTTAATTAAAAAAAAATCATCGCTCTATCTCAATTCTATCGAAAGTTCTTTGATTCTGACACAAAATTCATCGGTTTACCCCACTGTGGGCCAGTTAGAATAAAAGGGTTGATTTCTCCCTTAAAATAAAAAACGCGCACGAACTGTCTCCAATGAACACTTGTCTGATGTGTCTAATGAACACTTGTGCAAAGTTTTATCAAAATCGACGTGTATCAGTCACCGGGATTCCCTTGTGAGTGGAAAATAAGAAGCGATGGATATAATGGTCTTAATACAAGAGTGTAATTACCAACACGACTTGTGTGATAGTATGGAAGTATTTTCGAATATCACTGGTTGCTTCATGCAAATTTTTAATCAACAGTTGCGTCATCGCACCGGTTACAAATGACTCCCTTGGCGTAGTTATCGCGTCAACAGGTTAGATAAAGTTCGCCCATGCCGCAGCGACGCGGCGTCGCGCCGCTTCCGCATTCGACTATTTGTACCCAAGTTCAGCAGGTTGTATTCCAAGACTCCGATACTCATAAATCCGAGCACACTCACATTCCCGCGGACTTCAATAAAGGGTGTTGGTGTTGTGCATCGTGTTTCTCGCTCGAAAAAATCATTCACGTGGTATCGACTCTATTTACCTGTCCGTTTGACGTCGGTTAACCGAGGCGCTGGCAACGGCGCGGCGTTCTAACAAAGTGTTTCCTACAAAAACGAGAGCAGTTCGTGTCTTTTAGCAGCATAGTCTTATCGGAATCGAGGATCTCGAGTGATGAAGTTCCCGCGCAACTAAAATTGCCCGCGTGCACGGTGAATGGGGTGCATATAAAACTGGACGAGAGTTTGACAAATCGCTCTGTCCAACTTCAGATAATCCAGCTAACATTTGTAAATATAGCGGCGTACTGTTCGTCCGACACTCGTTTCCAATGGAGAAATGAGAAGGCGCATTTGGACTACGCATTTGGCACCCTTGCAATCCTAGAAACGCGTCAACCACCTTAAGCAAAGAATCTCACTTTATCCCTACTATCGCACACATTGTCGCTAGTGGCCAAAGACGATGACGAAGGACGACAGCAGGTCATACCGAGACCGACTGAAATATGTAGTATGATTTCACAGTATCGACGCAGTGTCTCAAGCCTGCCAAACCGTCGATCCATTTCACTCGATCTCGATATGACCGCTGTCGTTCTTCGTCATCGTCTTCGGCCAGTAACAACAATGCGTGCGATTGTGGGGGAGTCAGGATAGAGTGAAAACGTAAACACTTTGCCTAGCCATCATCTGGCGGACGGGCAGTATTATTAGGATCCCAAAAGAAGTCACCTGCGATGGCACAGGGGCACGGGGATCTCTCGCTCGGCATGCCTGTCCCCACAATTGATGCTTCCGTAGTCCAAATGCGTTGAATTTAATGCGATGCACTTACGCTCGACTGTTCAATAAAGCCATTTTAACAATGCTGCAACTTTCATTTATTGATATAATTCTTTAAACAAATATAACTCGAAGACTAATACTAAAGGTTCCAGATCAACGACTAATACAAAGGTTCCAGATCACATACCGTTCGCCGGCCGTTACCGCACATTCCATTAGAACCACTCAAACTTACATACACATCTAGATACAACCATTACCAACTAGCTCAGGAGTGCCAACCTAAGCCGTCATGATGATTATTTTTCACACATTAATTAGGAAGCGGCTACCCCCACTATCGCGCTCCGATCACCTGTCCAGCCTGCCACAGGTCGACCTTCACCAGCGCGAAAGGGGAATACGAGCTCGTCATCGACTCTTGGAACACCAGTTGCCCAGCCCTGGCTTAGGCTTTGTCGGAACCTTAGACCATATGTATATGTATATCTGTGATGATTTCGTAACAACATTAAAAATAAATTATCTTCTTAACTAATGATTTTTCGATATTAGATAATAGGTAATACTTTTTTGTAGAGAATATGAAGCTTCATCGATTAGTCCAGGGAAAAACATACGATCCCATTTAAAGAAATACTGAAGGGCTATCATATCTCTTCTACGCGTCCACCTACGAAAAAACTCACAATACCAAAGTATGCGTCTCTCGAAACTATTCAACCTTATATAAACATTCTTCGCTACAAATAATAATAATGATTAAAATCGAAGTGGTAATATCTGGTGAACCACCCTGTATAATATGGTCTAAGGTCGGGACACGCTACGTAATATCATTCAGAGCTGGCAAGAAGGTGACTGGGGTTTTTGCGGGACAATTGAAACAAGTGGTGGCTCCGCCTGTTGCTACCTTCCACGCGTCTGTCTAAGTCTTGGTGGAGCCTATTAGCATAGGCGTAAAGATCTCTAAAATTGCAGATTGCGCTGTACATTACCGACTGCTTTTAGGTGACCGTCTAGGCCAATAGTAAGATAATATTGAAAATGCGTATGAGACTAGGTCGAGCTACACGTTACCGCCGATAGTATCCACTTTATTCTTTACAGGCGCCTACGCGTGAACTCTGAAGATATGTGTGACCACTTAACCAATATTTTGCTAGAGCCGAAAATACGTGTGACTCGGGGCGTGCCCTTCCAAATAACATCTTTTCAGTTTAAGCAGTAGGCTTAACGGTGTGTTACGGAGGTGCATCTCAGCTGAAGTACACATGTTGCTTTTATGATTCCGAATACCCTAATAAACGATGCGCTCGAAATCTACCGGCGGACCGATATCTGGGTACAGTAGTGCTGACTTTGTAAGTGTAACAGATTTAGCAAGTTTAAGTGAGCACTACTGCACCTGACCAGGATGCACCGCGGTCATTACCGGCGATGCTGATTGGCCGCTTAAGTGTATTTTAGTACACAGAGAATTTGTGTACCATGTATACTAGTCTTAACTCGTTGCTAATATGTAGCGAATCTCTCACTCGTCAGAGCGTAGCATCAAATAAACGCATCCAACAACATATCCAATTCAACTATTGAATCCTGCGCCACCTATCACCGAGTCACACAAGGTGCTTTCTGCGTATGACCAAGACAGTACCACCTGATAAGTGCCTCGTTGATTCTTACTGGAATCAAACTGGACCGTTGCCACCGATGACGTACTAGAACATCAAACTCAAATTGATCTATAAAGTTTATTCGCTAGATACGGTTTGAATACCAACTGGACATTACTAGCAAGATTACTGATCGCAAGTGGCCGACAGCAAGCCCGGAGCTGCTGCGGGCCAAAGCGACAGAAAGAGAAAGGTTGCGGGAGAGTTCAGAGCGTGTGGAACAGAGGAAATAGAGGGTGCTCGTAAGAGAGACGAAGGCCAACTACGGAAAATCGATAGGACGAACGTTCGCGCTCGCGTACGCCCACGGAAAATGAAGGCGCAAAAGTTTCGGCCGTAAACAGACAGTTTGTAGCCGGGCCGAACGCAATGTCGGCTCCGTTCAACCCACCCGGCCACCCTGTTACGAACGTCTGAAGAGGCTTATCCGTCGGCGAAATCAGAAAATGCGGTTGAGCCTGCTCCAGACTGTAAAAACGGCGATAAGATCTCCGCTTGATCCTGTTACGGGGGCATGAAGCTTTCACGACGATACCGTTGTTATAAAGTCGTCCCAAGTATAACGGACTTCGTTCCCGGATGGCGTCTCGAACTTTTGACCTGAGCCCGCGAGATGAATTTAGCCTGCGTTTTCGTCGATATTCTTCCCAGTCGACTCAGAGAGACTCAACAAGGTTTTCAAGAAAATGTTTAACAGTGATAGGCGTACAAAGGAAACTTTAGACATTACTAAATACAGTATGTAAATTCAAATCACGCCCTGTCACTTCTAACTACATCAATTTTAAGGAATAGTCTTTGGAAGTGCTCTGCGTTCCAAACGCGTTCGTGTACAGCCGATTAACAACAGTCATGGTCAAAAAACATTTTCGAAAATATTCGAATGACAAATCCATTACCAACTTGTAATTTAGATTCTTTTTATCACTGAACCTACCGCGGTCAAATGATCGGTTTTATATTTGACAATTATTAGAATTATGAAAATTCATTTATGGAAAATAATGGAATTTTCCGTGTTCAAGCATCTATATTATATTGAAAAATACAAATAATCTGAATAGTGCTGCCATTTTTAATCATTTCTAATCATAAGACAGGGCTCAAGCCTTACAAACTTGAGTGGAAATTCATCCGCGCGCCACTTGCGAGTGTCCACGCGCTAACAATTCGACTGTTATGTCATTACAAAATACTTCTAATTATTACATAGATACTTTTGTAATTTGTATTTAGAAGCTCGTCGAATACCGACTACCGAATATTTATTCTAACAGCAATAATTCATCTAAAATTCAAAGCTCGGCAGTAGAAATATTTATTTTCAACTGCACAACAAACTGTATAGGGTGTAAACAAATGCTTGGTGTTAGCTGCCATAGGCGTATTCCACATCTTCGCATCGATGAACATCGGTAAAAACGAGCTGCCGCAAAATTGTCCTTGACCATGAAATTCAAGGTTAAATTTTTTTAATTGCATTGTAAATTTGACCGTGAAATTGAAGGTCAAGGAAAATTTTGCGGCACCGTTTTAATTACAGATCTTCATCGATCCGAACATGTAGAATACGTCTATGGCAGCCAAGACCAAACATTTATTTACACCCTGTACATGATGCGTCGATACAGTCTGCAAAGGACACATGTATCGTGCTGAATTTAAGGATATAATTTACCTTTCATTCGGCTGTAATACTGTGAATACAAGTATTTAATATTTGTGTACGAAATACAATATGCGATATATAATATATCAGGGGTAACGAACTTCTTCTCCGCCGGGAGCCAGAGAATTTCCACTCCAATGCAACGGTTCTCCCACTATGGAAGAGAGCAGCTCTTGTGCCGTGTGCCAAAGTGATGTGAATGATACCCCACTCTTCCACCTCCGTTCAGCAGTCAAGTAGAGGGGGCAACTCTCCTTTGAGAGCCGCCAGTTCGTCACCCCTGCAATAGGTGAATGATCGCCTAAACTTTTTTTACATGATATTACTCTTTTCTGAAAATTTATTACCACATCAGCACACAATGACTCCCGAATCTCATTAACAGCCCGACGAATATTTTTCTTCAGTTCCTCTATAGCACCGAAGAAAGACATCTAATGGCGTCAAATCGCACAATCTGAAGCGACCAATTGACGCACCGTTTTTTGACGGAACTCTGTCGCTGCACTTTGGTCGTAATGAAGTCATTGTTTCAGCGAATGTATGGCATGTGGCTCCATCTTGCTGAAACCACATACTGCTTTCATGAGTGCAGGTTACGGTTGGGGCCCTCACACGCTTGCTTCCCCGACGAAAGGGGAAGGTACCACCGTACTCACCGTAGGTACCTACGTAGCTACTCCCGACCAGAGTCGCCGGATGAGGGGAGGGAGCACGAATTAAGGGGAGGAAACAGTTACCCTCTCTCTGCCAGTACGTGGCCACAAAGATGGGGAATAGCGTCGTAGAAGGCGAGGTAGAGTGGGAACACAAGCCTTAATCTGGGGACTCTGCTTGCGACAGGCGAAGCGCGTTCTTTCTCTGTAGTAACTGTGTTTACTGGAAGGGGAAAGTGGACGCCATGGTGGAGACGCTTGTGTTTCAATGGAGGCAAACATGTCCATCACTGGCTTACATCAATATCGATCAATGTTGGCCACAAAAAAATTCTGTAGCATCGTGCGGTAACGTTCGCCAGAAAAGAGTAATATCGTGTGGAAAAATGTTAGATGGTCATTGATACGATATTGTATTTCATACGTAATTGTAAAAGATCGTACTATAATTTCCAATAAAAGCTTTGCCAATTCTCTAAATTTAAGCATGTTTTAATTACTGTTACGAGCGGCCCTGGAGGACCATACTCAGCTAATGTCAATTCATCAGTCTTGCGTCAATGACCGATAAGACCACAGTCCCTAGTACCAATTCATTTTGCAAAATGTATCACGCATCAATGACCGATGAAGAATCCCACGATTCATCAAATTCGGCCTTTAAAAACACCACGCGAGCAGGACTCACCGTTCTTGTCGGTTTCCGTCGTCTGTTCTTTAACTTGTAACGAAAATACACGTGTCTGCACCAGCGACTCGATTTTTGTCCGTAATTATCTGAGCACCTGTATCCATATCCCGGACCTTCTCCTCATCTGGAAAACCGCGGCTTAACATTACAAGCAATTTCCGGAAGTTCTTTTTGAAAGTCTCCGTAGGGAATAAGGTAAGGAGGAGAGAAACAATCGACGTTGCGTGTGAGTATTGTATGTACAGTAAAGTCGCGATCTAGTTCTCTGAGGATCTTCACGATCACTGTCCCTTCGCCTATCCCTTCCACTGAGGGGCATCCCAGCGAGGGACCAAAAAGCTCGGAGTACACTAGTATTCTCTCACCGATAAGCTTTCTGTTGTTGCGCCTTCAGCCGCACGGTCCGTGTTTACATGCTGTCCTTTTCTACGTTCGGCATCCTTTGTACTCTCAGCGCGGTCGGCGCGGTCGATGTAGTCATACAAATATAGTTTGCTCGGAATAGGCGATAGGAGCTAGATAACGACTTTACTGTATCACGAATCTTTTATGGAGACGTCGACTACGTTTGGTTAGCTTTGAACATAGGAGACAAGTTGTAGGTACCGCTGGACCACAGGTTGTTGCTGTTGCGCGGTGGTGTTAATTTGAGTTAATAATTGCACTGCGGCCTGATTTTCTCCACTCGGATAGCGGAACTCTACTTCACTCACAGTTTCTAGGACAGAGAGCACTCAGAGAGAATAGTGGTTCGCCACAGGGGATAGATCAAGTTCTTAGTGCGGCAAAGTATTTACGTTTTCATTCTATCCCACCTCCCTTGCCATCACACGCATCGTTCTCGGCCAATGGAGACAAAAGCAGGGATCGAATGAAACTGCAAAGTTTTATACAAAAAGTTATTTAGTAAACGTTTAACTTTGAAATTATTTCTTTCCTGTTTCAATGCCTTCATTTTAATAATAAAACTCAATTTTAACATTTATTATATATTCGTTTGATAAAAGTTTTAGAGGAACATATATTAATATAATATAATAATAATCTTTATTTATTCAGCCTCATGACTCGGAATTGGACTTGGCTTTACAATATGCCCTTTACATACATCCTTTCAACAGTCACTCCTTCTTTCTCCCTATTTCTCCTATTCCTAATTGCCTTACCTAACCCATGTACCCGATCTGTTGTTCACTTCAAAACTATTTGGTTTTGTCCTCCTTTCTCTCTTTTTCTTTTGTAGCCTTTCCGGCCAATCTATAAACTTTTTGTCCTCTCTTCCGCTCACTATCTCTTCTATACTAATACTTCTATCGGTTTCTTTACAATCTCTTATTAAATGTTCTACATTGCCAAATCTATTTCCGCATAAATCGCAAATCCTTCTTTCTTCCCAATACTTGTTCCAGTTTCCTAGGTTTCCGCAACGGGGCTGGGCAATTAATATCTGTCTCCTCCCTGCCTTGTTCAAATGTTCGGGTAGACTTGTGATTCTTATGTATACAAATACATATCAGGTACAATCTATTTTGATTATTCTACTTTGTTGTTCTGATTTTGTCCTTATATTTCCATATCCCTTCTTCTTAAGCTACCTGTTATATCATTCTCTTCTCATTTCTTCCTCTCCTGCTTGACTTAACCCATCCATTTTTAGGTAATGTTCTCTTTCCTTCCCACTTGCAGTCTATACCTTACTCCCTCCTTTTTGCTTTTATATACTCTTTCACTAGTACTCTTCCCTCGCTATCCCTCACTGCTTCTTCAAACTTCCAGGCTCTGATTCCTACTTTCACCCACTGTTTAGTGGTGCAGTTGCCCAATTGATTGGATTAGCGCAGCTCGCGGCTGCCCTTTTCCTTGCGTAATCAGAAATGTTTGCCTTTTTCCTATGTTATCCAGGAGATTTGGACGAGAAGATGCGAGAAATCCAAGTTTCGATCCTGGAGGATCAATGGTTCAAAAGTTATGTGTTTAAATTTGAGCAATTTACAGTGTCTTGACAGGCTAGCGCCGCCATGATGTGTTTAGTGACGGTCGCGCGCCGCTTACCGAGCAGAGCCGCTAGGTGGCACCACAAGCACACATTGATGTCAATCATGTAGATTCCCAAGCCGGCCTTCTCTGTCCACCTCCTCCCAACATAACCACTACCCAACTAATTAATTATCGGTATTATCGCGTATACCTCCCCTCCACCCACTGTACACCGTATTGCTTTCATTTATTGCACGTGTGCAAAGACCTTCTTCGCAAGTTTTTTGAAATTTTTCTTGCCCCTCTACTACCATGATGACTTTAGTCAATACTAAACCCTCCTCTTTGACATACAGTTACCCCCCTCATGTTTAAAGAGTAGAGATCGCTAGATCTAGGAATCTTTCATTCCACTCCCATGTTCAAATTTCAGGCTAGTCCTGTTTAAAAAAAGAAAAAAAATTATCGGTATTATCGCGTACTTGTGCTGCCACCTAGCGGCTCCGCTCGGTAAGCGGCGCGCGATCGTCACTACACACAACATGGCTGTTAAAAACACTGGAAATCGCTCAACTTTAAATACTTCTAACTTTTGAACCATTGATTTTCTAGGATCGAAACTTGTATTTCTCACATCTTCTCATCCAAACATACTGGATGATATAAGAAAAAGGCAAAAATTTCTGGTTACGCAAGGAAAAGAGCAGCCTTTGCTTTTCCTCTTCCGTGTTCAATTCTAGGTTTTTCTTGTCCAAATATCTTACCGCCCCTTTCATCATTTCTCTTAGCTTCTTTTCATTTTCAGCCATTATCACCACGTCATCGCCGTAGACCAGAGACAATAGTTCCGCGCTTCCTATTCTTATTCCTGTCGTTTTAGCAATATATCTGTTAATGTATCTCTACTACCTGAAAATAGTTGAATAGGTGTTTCACATATAAATACATATATACATAGTACAAACTCAACGATCCATATACAACGTGATTCAATGTACAAACGAGTAACAATTTCATTTCGCGTTGCAGCGAGACAACTATTATCCGATTACTTATGTTACACTGATTAGCATGGATAATCGAGGTTCTACTGTAACGTGAATTAAACAAGTAAATATGATCAAAATTATGTCGTATTTGGTGTCAGTTTCATCAGGAAAGTGTCACGGATGTGTTAATAAATGTTTTGTGAAACAATTATTAAGAAAGTTTTATCGTTGGAATAGTATTGTCTCACTGATAGGTTACGCTGGTGTTGATGTTTGTTCACTCGCTATGCTTTTCTACGTTCGAAGCTAGCAGCACGATACAGTTTTGAGAGACATATTTTAGAGTTCATGACGTGAAGGTTCTGAGATATGTTTTTAATGTTTAAAGTAACAAAGGATGTGAGGAAAATATTACTAGATTGTATTGATTTAAATCAGGAATTTAATTATATCAGAAATTGAAAAATAAAATCATTTGTTCAAATAATACATGACTTTCGATTGTTTATTAAATCTTAGTCATATCAAGTTAGTCATAGTCAGTTCAATATGGCATATGATCTATAAATCGACATTGAGGATTTGTCATGAAATATAAAAACTTTTACAGTATTCTATTTTTTATAATAAATAAACGCCGTGGCAAATACTATCCATTTTGAATCTCATGCACGCTGTAGTATGAGATTTTGGTTGAAGATAAAGTAGCACGTATAACACACACCGGACACGGGCATTAACTTGAGTTCTTGCTTCGTTATTACTTTTAAACGACATTACTTTATCGAACGAGGTACTTTTTGATGTGCCGTATCGCAAAATAACTTTAGAATAGTAATTTCTAAGGAAATTACTGTATCAACAGTAATCTTCACTTTTCTATCCCCGTAGGAGCCACTTTCGCGAATTTGCTTCTCGTATTTCCTACTACAATAAAATATTGTATACGAAAGAACCAAAAAAGAACTAAAAAAGAACGGATTACCAAATTGTTAAAAAAATGAAACGCAGTCGAATAAGGAATCTTACTAAAATTCAAACTTGCTAAGGAACTGAAAATTTGAATTTACATTAATATTTAAAGTTTAATGATCAGTTAAATAATCATTTAAATGTTGAATGAGGGTACTAATTACACGATCCAACAAATTTCAACTTTTTTTTGACGTTTCGATTCTTACTATGTGATTCTTATAGAGTTTTTCGGGCTGATTCCGAATCTGTGCTTAATTTTTCTCCTAGATGCACAGTTTTTGAGAAATTTGAGTTTGAAAAAAGAAAATATTTTTCAACTCTAAACAAATATTGTGATGTTATGAAGTGTTCTTTACAGCAGAAGATTCTGTAGACTTTCCCGAATCCAATGATATCCAATATTAATACATTATGATTGTTTAAACAAAGAACAATTCAATATCTTTTATAGTAACATCACAATGTTTGTTTAAAGTTGAAAAATATGTCTTTTTTCAAACTCAAATTTCTCAAAAACTGTGCGTCTTGGAGAAAAATTAAGGGCAGATTCTGAATCAGCGCGAAAAACTCTATAAGAATCGCAGAGTGAGAATCGAAACGTTTTTTGACTGTTGGACAGTGTTATAAAAGCAGAAATAATTAATTATTTGAGATTATTAATTAAAATAATAATTATAAAACCAGAAACCTAAAATAGATTATTTTGATTGTACATACTCCCTGTATTTACCAATATCATTTGATTAGTTATGAATAGACAGCGGATCTCTATGCAAAATAAAAATTTTCTATCTGCATTATAACAAAATGGAGCGAATTAGAAATTTATTTCTAACAAGAAATAAATCACGGTAATTCCGTGAAAAACAATAGTACAGAAATAAATTTGCATACATTTTGAAACTAAAGCGTCTCCTATCGAAGCTAATTTTCTTTTGCCATATTTTCGCATGACTTAACAGGTGGAAAACCGAAGAATAATTTTTCCTAAAACATGGTATACCTGGAAACCTCTGTAAAAACATCAATAATTGTTTCGCGACTGAATCGACCACAGATTTGAAAATTGAAATCTTCCCTTTGCAACGACCTTTTACAAATTGTTGTACAATTTTTATCACTGTTTTATACAACAAAAATCAGGAACAAGTTTGATCGCATGAAGCCCTCACGGTGTATCTCACCATTTTAGCAGTGCACCTTTCTATCGAAGCTTAATAAAACATCTCGAAAAAATCGCACATAAAGCTTTCACGTCGCTTCAAAGGGGGGCTTCAATTTTCGAAACTATCGTTGATTGATTCGTGAAAAAAATGTTTAATGCTCTTGGAGTCGTTTCTGTTGTGGATGGTTAATCATTAATGGTCGGAATCTCATGTGGCTCATAATATGTATACAAGGTGTACCAGATGAAGTGTTACAAGCTGTTTTCTGAGAATCTAATGAATATATCGAATTAATTTGTTTTAAACATTTCTAGGAAGTTTTAATGTTCAGTGAAGGAGAGCTTGTATAACGACGAACTATCCGTTTATTTTTGTGAACTGCCTGCTTGGCTGGCTAGGACAAGACTGAAGTCTCCTAACATTACAAAAAAACGCAAGACGAAAACGTACATCTTTGTCGCCGATAGGTGGGGTTACTTTTCACCCCCACTCTCGTGAACACTTCTCTAAGGAGTGGAAAATTCACGAGTGACGTGCCGCGAGTTTGACCCTGTAGCGAAATTTCCGCGGGCCTAACACCCTCAACGTGGTTTGTGCATCTTCAAGTAACGGTCCTTTTTACCTTCGTGGGGTCCCGTATCATCGACTTGGGCCTTTAGAAATTCGGGGTTTTATGACTCTTTGCGAGGGCTATTGGGACTGTCGCTAATAAACCTAATGGCAACTCTAGCATTACACTTCCTGTTATATTTTGACGAATTTTAGATACTTTACGTTCTTCGAAACCTCGCGGCGAGAAAGACCAGATGTTAATAATATTTTAATTTTTCAATATTTTATTCGCCTCGATTGGTCTCATTATGAAATACGACTAAAAATAATTGTTTTTATTAATGATCTTAATGTGACCTCTGACTTCTAAAATTGAAATTAGGTATGAGATATTCGAAAAAGGATTCTTTTCGTAATTTAATTTTAGAGGAAACAGGGAAGAAGAAACGCAATATTTTATATTTTTCATTTCTTTTCAAGGTTCCATAAGCTTCCTCTAGATCGACGAGATTTTATTATGTTCATTCTGAATGTACGCATAAAGTATTTATCTAAAATTGAGAATACGATTTCGTTCGCGTTCCCGTTGTATGAACAGAGATAAGAGTTTCGTTTTAATCCCGCTTGGAGATCGCATGAAAACATAAGATCCGTAGAAAGGCATGGCGGGATTGTTTCAGAGCAATTTCACACTCAGCTGTATGGATAGTTCTTGCCCACTTCTTTGGTCGACGAGGGATCTGGCTTAGTACCCTGGTATCTTCGTCCGGATCTCCTCGTTTTATACGATTTAGTAATTCCCGGTAGTTCTAGAATAAGGGTAACTACCGGCACGTTGGATGCACCAGGGTACAAACTCAAAATCAAAGATTTACGAAACGCTTCCGGGTAACAGGAAAATTAATCGCAGACGCGAGTCGTGTAATATACATGCTTTGTGCTCTCTAATCTTGGAACAACAATTTCTTCTTCGGAAGCAATACAGGGTAATTAAGCTAATTGTAAGTGTGTCATCTAAATTGCATGTAAACTGTTTGGTATACGAACAAAAATTTTTGTAACGAAAGTTGTATGGTTAGGGTAGTAGGGTAGGGGTAGTAGCATGCAATGAAATTATTAGTTTTTTCGGGTAAACTTTACCTTGACGGACTCAAAATTTCTACCTTTTTCCCATAAATTATGATGTATTTGGTATGTTTTTTGCAATGCGATATGGCCGTTGCCATATATTTGGTATGTAATTCAGTAGATTTGTACCCAGCGCGGCTTCAGTCGAAGTTTCAATCCTCTAGGATCAATGATTGAGGATTTATGGTTGCTTAAAGTTGAGCACATTTCGGTATTTTTGATAGGTAAGGGCGCCGTCATATGGGTTTGTAATGGCGATCGTGCGCCGCTTACCGGGCAGAACCGCTAGATAGCAGCACGGACACACAGTAATATCGCTAACATAGCAATAAAGATATATTTAATAAAAAAAAAATCGCTAACATAGAGAAAATATCTCAGAAAATGTTTGAGAGAAAATATCGTGGAAAATATTTACAGAAACCTAACCTAAATCTAACCCAAACCTAATCCAGACCAGTTAAAACGCAACATCGTGGCCATGTTTTCCAAAATTCAAACAACAATCGCAATACCTGCTCTATATTATCAGCATTAACGCATGCCCGTGCTGCCATCTAGCGGTTCTGCTCGGTAAGTAGCGCGCGATCGCCACTACAAACCAATATGGCGGCGTCCTTACCTGTCAAAAATACCGGGAAAGCTCAAATATAAGCAACCATAAATTTTGTACCATTGATCCTACAGGATTGAAACTTCGACTGAAGCCGCGCTGGGTACAAATCTACTGAATTCCATACCAAATACATCATAATTTATTGGAAAAAGGCAGAAATTTTGAGTCCGTCAAGGTAAACAGCAGCCTACCGAGATATTGTATATAAATGATTTCTAATGCAAGTAATTTTCAAAATATTCTCCATTACAATTATTGGATATAAATGTAAATATTAATAGATAAATATAAATACATAGAATAAATATGAATACAATAGATATAAATATTTGCATAATCGGTCGATAAACGCAAGCGACACACTTTGGAATGTTTTTCCGCGATTAATTTGAACTTAATTTTACTAGTTACAATATTTTATTCTTCACAATTTTGCATATGAAAGCATGTACCAAAACGAATTCATTCGTATACGGCATAATGACCTTCAAAGTCACGCAAGGTCAGAAATGGAAGTTTTTAATTCAAATGAATAAAAATAGCAAAGCTTATCGTCTTTTTAAATTGTCTTTAAAAATTGTCCTTGAAAGATTTGATTCATTACCAAATGCCAATGTCTATCAGAATTACATCAGTTACTCAATTATAATGCTGGCTGCTCTTTTCCTTGCGTAACCAGAAATTTTTGCCTTTTTCCTATGTTATCCAGTAGATTTGGATGAGAAGATGGGAGAAATCCAAGTTTCGATCCTACACACAACATGGCGACGCTAACCTGTCAAAAACACTGAAAATCGCTCAACTTTAAACACTTATATCTTTTGAATCATTGATTCTCCAGGATCGAAACTTGGATTTCTCACATCTTCTTATCCCAATCTACTGGATAACATAAGAAAAAGGCAAAAATTTCTGGTTACACAAGGAAAAGTTTACCCATAATGCTGGATTCAATTTTCATCAATTTGTACCATGAATATTGTTGAATAGTGTTGCTTATGTATTTCCTCAGATTGAGTTATCTACATTCGAAGCATGTTGGGATACCGAAGACTTCAGACATCCGGTGGTTCGGATAGTCGAAGTTCTACTGCATCTGTTTTTACAAATATATAATATGTTCAGCTGTATTTTTTACGTTGTATTTATAATTATTTTGTGATTCGATATATGCTTTTGCCACTGCAAAATAACGTATTCAATTTATGCACCAGCCAGAGGCATGGTGAATTCAGATTGGCAGACCAATTGTATAAATTACACGCAACAAAAATTTATGAACGGAACGATTGTCACTTTCAGAAGGAATTGCAATATAATCTATTGCACGGGGCGAGGAAATGTCTTCTGGATAAAATTTAACTTTTTTGTTTCGGCAGTATTGTGTAAAGTAAAATCCATCAGTTCTGCCATGCATTATTTATAGCGGAAAAGGATCTTGAAGAGCAGGTTTAATTAAAATTGTTTTATCACTCCGTCGGACTTCCCATTTTTCATCAGGTAACAATCAACGGCGGTTCTGATCTCTAGAAAATACCGGTAATTTCAACAGTTTTTCGATGGTAGAAATGTTCGAGAAACGAAATTTTATCAATGCAAAATTACTTCAGCAAAATTTATCTTGAAAAGCTTTTACGTTGTTTTCTTTTTTAAGCACAGTATAATTTTGTAACAACACGAGCTATACCTGAAAGCTTACTCTACTTTTAATTATCATTTTTTAAGCCGCCTCCTCCCACAGCATCCCCCCAGGATCTGTTTCTGAGACGCTATACAACCAGGGAGATGATCGGCATAATTATTATTAGACTGCGGATGCTTATGCAAATTTCAATTTTTGTAGATGAGTTTTAAGAAAGTGAAATAAAATACAATCTTGTTTCCAGTGGTATCAGCCTTTACAGATCTCCAAAAAATAAAAATTGTACTAAATTCTGTCGAATCTTATATTCTATCCATTTCTGAAAATTTTCAGAAGCCATAAATGCATAAAGATCCGCAGTCTAATTATTGGAAATAATGTCATTAGATGTACGCAATATGTTTAGTATTTTTTAATCGTTTATTCATAATAACTTATAGTTATAATGCTTATAATCTTCTGCCTTTTTGTGAAATTGTTTATTTGCTATGTGTCTAAATAAATAAGTTTACTAACAACATAGCTCATATGCTGTATATTGTAAGTAAAAGGAACTTGAAGCAAAAGCTTCACTGGTGGAACATCACATGGACAGCTTTTATTTTTATTGTCAAGAATGATTAAAGTAATCTTTTCCTTTTCGTACCTTATTTCGTATCTTAATTCGTCCTCTCGATTTCGAAATCGTAATATCTATTTAAATAGTATAAAAGTGCAGATAATTTCTTTTATGTTTATGTATGTCTATACTTTCTTTGTTCTTTTACGTCGCTTCTTCAACTGCTAGGTTATTGAGCGACGGGACCTACTGTTTATAAAGATGGGTTCCGAACCACCTATATGTATGTATATGATATGTATAAAGTTTTACCAAATGTATTACTTAACAATTATAGGAAACGCAAATGATATTTTGAGAAACGTCTTACAAATCTATTAAGAGTAAGGTCTACTCCAGCAGACGACAGTCGCGCGTGAATGTGTGTGCGTGCACACAGCGCTAAACAAATATACGTACGCGAGAATTGCAAGGGTTCGGGATTTCTCCTCTGATATTTCAATAACGCAAAAACAGGATTTCTTAGTTGTCAAAATCGCTAGATGAAAGATCAGTCTAGGGTGCTATTTGCCTCAAAAGTCCTACTTTTACGTTTACGACTCGTAATTCTTATTATTCGGCATCATGTCGCGGAGCCGCGAGAAACAATGTGACAGGCGACAGTGCTGCCGCCTATCGCGGTTCCGAATAACGAGAATTACGAATCGTAAACGTAAAAATAGGACTTTGAGCCAAATAACACCCTAGATTGATCTTTTATCTAGCGATTTTGACTACTAAGAAATCCTGTCTTTGCAGTATTGAGATATGAGAAGAGAAATCCCGGACCCTTGCAATCCTCGCGTACGTATACGTGGTCTAGCGGTGTGTGCACTCACACACAGTCACGCGCGACTGTCATTTCGTCAAGGTCACCCAAAGAGACGCTACCCTTAAATTTGATAAAAATGCGATGTAATCTCACAATTTTGTTTTGATGTTGTTAATATAAAACATACAGGTTACGGCACTGTGATTTGCGCGAAGAACATTTATGTTCTTCACTAATCAGATGCGATCAAGAAAATCACGAATCACTGTGAAAAATCACCGTGATTGTAGTAACGCTAACCTCCTATTCCGATCGTGACCGCCAGAGCCGAAGCCCCGTTTCACACTTGGGCGGACCGTTCGCGTCAGAACTGTGAAAGCTCCCATAACAATGTATGTAATTTGCTCCGCGCTCAGACGGCCCAATCAAGTGGCGTCAAGAGTGGCGTATCGGAGATCCCCCTATACTCCACTGTCAAAATCGCTGCCATCTCCTGATAAACGATCAGTACATCTATCCTAATTCTGTAATATTAATTCTCCCTATCTTCTCACATCTTTATTCTACCATCTTATGCTTACACTTTTTCCCTTTTTCCAAGCAGTTTGTCCTACTCATCAAACTCATCCATTGTCTCTATGTCCATCACGCCCTCATTTCCCTTTCTCTTAAAGGCCAGCAGAACCGCTCACAATTTCGTTGAAGTCACGACAAAAATAAATGAATAATGTTACGTGTGCAGACGTTTTCGTTTGTTATTCTGACTCTTTCAAAGATATGCGCCGGAACAGAGGGCCTATTCAAGAACAAAGGACTTACTCAAAATTGAAGAGAACCAGGGCTCTTTCAGAGTTGCATAAGTTCCAAGAATTCAATTCTAACCAATAGAAGCTCGTGACCCTCACCATCGTTTAGGCAGATTTTGGTGCTATATAAGGGGCATGGATCCACCTATTAAGGGGATAGACTCGTTCCTAGGATTGCTACGGTGCGGGATGCGCCTTCTCATTTCTCGATAATGCAAAGATGGGGTTCTTCAGTAGTCAAAAGCACTAGATAAAAGATCAATCTAGGCCGCGATCGCTCTCCAAAGTCCTATTTTTACATTTATGAGACGCAATTTGCATTATTCGGTAGCATGTAGCTGTCGCAGCTTTATGAAAATAGCTACATGCGCAGCTTTATTCTGCCGAATAATACAAATTATGCCTCGTAAACGTAAAAATAGGACTTCTGAGGGCGACTACGGCTTAGATTGATCTTTTGAAGTACTTGATCTATTTGATCTTGAGAAGACGCGATCCCGCACCCTTGCAATCCTGGAAATTAAACAGTTTTACCAGACAGTAGCTATATCGTCGCGTCAGTGATCACCCCAATCTGGTCGTAAAATTTGTTTATCACCTTAGAATTTTACAAAAAATCGATTCTTGTGAAAAAAACTAATGCAATCATTTTTTCGTTGAAATGATTTGATTGCCGAACGAACCCGTCTACAGTCTACACGGATCCTTAATTCCTTATTACACGGTTCACGTGCCACATGTACACGTGTATTTTAGTACCCGTTCAAAACCGCGATCTCTAATTCCTACCTAGTGGCGACCCGATGATGGAACAGGCACCGACTAGTCATTAAAAACTAAATAATCCTCGGTCACGTATAGCCTACCTAACCCTCGCGAGGCCTCGGCTCGTAACAATAAAGATAAAACAAATAAATAAATTTAATTATTACTTTCATTAACAGAATAAATGTTTGGTTTAATTTCGATCGAAGTTTCTCAGAGAACATTAGGTATTCTCCAGCATTCTGAATGCCTTTCCTCCAGCATCTTTTCTCAATTCGTCTAGCCAGATAAATCGAAGTATTTGCAGGCAGAGCACGATTCACTCATTTTGTCCTTTCTAATGCAATAACCAATATGCCATTTATTCGTCATTCATGATTATGTCTGCACTGCATCATAATAGGAAGATATTCAAGGATGAGAATATGAGATCTCGACGGTATTGTGATGCCGACTAGACCGGATGACTTCGCGATTTCCATAGAATATCGAAAACACGGTTTAATATATCAAGAAAAAGAGACCGTGCACCTGAACCCTTTTACATTTTTGATCCTGCAGATTCAATGAAAAATAAGATGTACGAAACACTGTTGAGCGTGGATGGAAAATTCTCGGAAGTGCAACATTTCTTCCGGATTGGTCCACTATTCGATTCCAAAATAGCCTTCGATTCGACAAGGGGTTGATAGACACACAGTGTCCAAGGATTTCCCAATAAAATCTACGTCAGTGCTCTCTATGCATAGAGAAAAGGAAATAAATTACGAGCATCCCTTACTGGTAGTTCTATCATGGAATTACGACAGAAATTGGTTCGGAGTTATTCCGACTACCTGCGCATGTCATTTCATTACTGTTTCTATATGTTTACATTTGCATACATTTTTATAAACACAACAATTAATTCAATCAATATTGTACATATAATGTTGGAAACGCATAATTACGTCTTATGGCAACGATAGCTCGCAGACAGTATTGACCATAAAAGGTCAAAATGGTTATTAGACTGCGAATCTTCATACAAAATAAAAATCTCTTCATTGATTGTGGACAGCAGGAATAAAATAAAAATTGATTTCATCCCTTAACGACTTTGTTACATTGAAAGAAACATTAGAAGATTCTTGAATTTTTTAAATTTTTTACTTTATCTACGTTTATATTTTACCTAATCAATTTCTTTATAAATGCCGAATATTATAATCCCAAATGTTCTAAGTAAACTGCGGATCTTTATGCAAAATAAAAACTTTCTGCATCGATTGCAAGAAATAGAAACTAAGTTGAATGTTATTTCTTTCATTAATGATTTTCTTAAGTCTTCAATTTTTAAATTTTTCAATAATTTTGAATTGCATCTACTCAATTTTGCTGTAAATGCATAAAGATCAGTCTAGTTGTAAGAGTTTATGTTATTATTTACGAAACAAGTCCAAACAGTTCTCGCCTCTATATAGTCGGAAAATGTTATTATTCAATAATTATTGCTAAATGACATAAACAAAAAAAAAACACGTATCTCTTATTTTGGACCATAAATTACGTACACAAAGTTATATAAATATTCTAAGGAAAAGCCGTAAGAAAAAGCGGGTTTATTAACGTATTTGGGTACACGGATAATATATTGTTAAGGCGGTAGACTCGTTTCCAGGATTGCAAGGGTGCGGGATTCGCGTACTCATTTCTCGATAATACAAAAATGGGGTTTTTCAGTAGTCAAAAACGCTAGATAAAAGATCGATCTAGATCGCTATCGCCCTCAAAAATCCTATTTTACGAGGCGTAATTTGCATTATTCGGCAGCATGTAGCTATGAAAATAACATGCGTAGTTGAATGCTTCAGAATTAATAAAGCATCTCGCTGCCGAACACTGTAAATTACGCCTCGTAAACAAAAAAAATAGGGCCCTAAATCGATCTTTTTCAATCCTGGAAAAAGGAGTCTACTCCCTTAACGACCGACGTGTTCGTCGCGAGCGCTCGTTTCGATCTGCCTTCTTTTGCAATTCGTTGGCGATCGTAATTTTACAATTCTTCTGTTATCTCTGATTCTCTATTTTTATAAATTTAGTTACATATAGGAGTGTCTGTTAATATACACACATACATCCTAACCCATCCGTACTTCAACTCTATAATATGGATAAATCATTAATAAGAAATATTGCAAAATGAGATGAATTTTTTAAATATTGTATATACAATTAATTTTTTCAGATATCTTTTTATATGACTACATTCCTTGATCGAAAACACACAAATTTAAAACAAATCACTGTCCTAGACCCTCTAGTTGCCAAGATATTACCAAAAATAGGGTTTTCACCCTCAACTTAAGGGCTTCCCCCCACCCCTCTAGATATAGATAGATATGTAAATACTTCTCTAAAATATTTCTCAACAAAGTACAGTGACTCACACTAATATTCGGACACTCTTAAAAAGACGATAACTTTTTCAATATTGTATTATACGATTTGAACTTTTTTGGGAAGCTAGAGCAATTAGTTTGCTACAGGAAGTGAAGAAAATTTTTTCCAAAAATTGCAATTGATCGGAATTGTAGAAAAAATACTAAAAGTTGCATTTTACACCTTTTTTATGTGGGCCTATATTGAAAATTTAAAAAATATGTTTTGTAGATCTGTGTCAATTAAACATATTCTGGAAATTTCGTCAAAATCGGTCGACGTTGCAATGAGCTACAAACGTTTAAAGATGATAAAAATTGCAGATTTTCACAATTTTTGGACTACAACTGCAGTAAATCTCAATACCTGTCGTTTTTCCGCATCAACCGATTTCGATGAAACTTTCACAGTGCATATAATTGACACAGATCTACAAAACGTATTTTTTAAATTTTCAATACAGGCCCACATAAAAAAGTTGAAAATTACAACTTTTAGCATTTTCTCTGCAATTCCGACAACTTGCAATTTTTGAAAAAATTTTTTTGACGTCCTGTAGCAAACTAATTTGTTTAGCTTCCCAAAAGACGTTCAAATCGTATAGTACAATATTTAAAAAGTTATCGTCTTTTTAAGAATGTCCCAATATTAGTGGGAGTCACTGTATATAGTAGAAATAATTATGAATGTAAAAGTAAAGTGTAGGATACGGGTTGAGGTTTGCTCGAAGAACAGGAATAGGGATTTCTCTGGACACAGAATAAATTTTCGAGAATTAGTTTTGTATATTGGTAGTTTCGTGTGTTTTCGATAAGACCTTTGAAGAAGGTTAGCAACGTATGTTTAGTATAATTTTACTAATACGAGGTTCCGCCATCGGGTGTCCGGTTTATCTCAACCGTACTCTCCTTCTGGGGAACCGGCGACGACTCGGATGAACCGCTCGGCGGCCGGCCTTCATGGCTATCCTGTCCGAGACGTACAGAAGAACCAGGTGGTCCTACTCTCAGACGGCCAGGAAGCTACCCTGTTCTTTCCTCTCGGCGGGCGGCCGGCCTTCATGGCCGTCCTCTCCCATTTATCCAGAGATGCGTCCAGATGCAACCCCTGTCCTCTCCTGTGCTGCTGGGCGTCCGATAGCTTTGCTTTGTACTCTCCCTAACCCAGAGTTGGACAGTATTTAACTACTTTTGTAATTAATTACGAATACGAATATAAGCTACAAAAGTTGTAACCATTATTCGAAGGGTCGAATACAAAAGTAACTTTTATTCGAGAAGCTATTTAACTACTTTTGTATTCGCCGAGATTGTAGTCATCGACTACGGCGAATAATAACTACAAATTGTAACCGAAGCGGATGTAGTTGAAGCTACAGCTACAATTTGTAGTTAATATCTGTAGCTATTATTCGAAGTACGAATACATCCAGGGTTATTTTCGGCCAGCTTGAGCCCCCAAGGAACACGTACCGAGGCCCAAGGGTCGAGCTCCGAGGCCTGAGCCCAGAACACAATATCAGAGCAATAAACACGGCCGGGCAATCCGCCGGCCAGAAAGGTATATCGGTATGAGATCGCAGAAAATCCAATTGCTAAACTTGTTTATTTTTCATATTTTTTCATGGGAGTGATTTGATCCAGTTCCGTGGCGTTCGTCTGATTAGAACAAGACCAAACTCGATGGAATTAGGACTGTGTAGAGTGATGTAGCTATTTAATTTCTAAATGTAATCGTGGATATATTCGAAGTCTTCGAAAAGAAACCCTCGGAATAATTTTCTGCTAGGGCGACGAGGCGACGCACAGTGTTCCGAAACGCCGAAAAGCCGACCAAGCATTAGAAACACTAGAAGAACAGTAAAAACCTTTCTAAAAATACTGTGTACTAAGGTTTTTGGGGTTAATTAACCATGGGAGTGACTTGATTCAGTTCCGTGGCGTTCTTCCGATTAGAACAAGACCAAACTCGATGGAATTAGAACTGTGTAGAGTAATGTAGTTATTTAATTTCTAAATGTAATCGTGGATGTATTCGGAGTCTTCGAAAGAAAACCACTAAATAATCTTCTGCTGGGGCGACGAGGCGACGAAGGTAGCCGTAGCCAAGTGGTACAATAAACAGGGCCGGGCAACCCGGCGGTCAGCCAAGTATATCGGTAGGAGACCGCAGAAAATCCAATTGCTACACTTGTTTATTTCTCATATTTTTTCATGGGATGACTTCATGGGATGACTTGATTCAGTTCCGCGATTCTTCTTCGCGGCGTTCTTCCGATTAGAACAAGACCAAATTCGATGGAATTAGGACTGTGTAGAGTAATGTAGTTATCTAATTTCTAAATGTAACCGTCACCTCGTCGCCCTAGCAGAAAATTATTCCGAGGGTTTCTTTTCGAAGACTTCGAATATATCCACGATTACATTTAGAAATTAAATAGCTACATCATTCTACACAGTCCTAATTCCATCGAGTTTGGTCTTGTTCTAATCGGACGAACGCCACGGAACTGGATCAAATCACTCCCATGAAAAAATATGAAAAATAAACAAGTTTAGCAATTGGATTTTCTGCGGTCTCATACCGATATACCTTTCTGGCCGGCGGATTGCCCGGCCCTGTTTATTGCACTGATATTGTGTTCTGGGCTCAGGCCTCGGGGCTCGATCCTTGGGCCTCGGTACGTGTTCTTTGGGGACTCAAGCTGGCCGAAAGTAATCCTGGATGTATTCTGGATGTATACTTCGAATAATAGCTACAAATAATAACTACAAATTATATAGCTGTAGCTTTAACTACATCCGCTTCGGTTACAATTTGTAGTTATTATTCATCGACTACAATCTCGGCGAATACAAAAGTAGTTAAATAGCTTCTCGAATAAAAGTTACTTTTGTATTCGACCCTTCGAATAATGGTTACAAATTTTGTAGCTTATATTCGTTATTCGAAATTTGTAGTTAATTACAAATTTTGCCCATCTCTGCCCTAACCTATGGGCGGCCGTGGTCTTACCCCGTCCTCTCCCATAGGCGAAGCTAAAGTAAAGTGCTCGGCGATAGCCTACCAGTATTTATACCGAATCGTTGCTAACCCTATCAACAACGCGTTACTAGGGGTTTCAAAGGTTCTCGACCATGTGGTCGTGGTCTTCTCGAATATTCGGCCATGGCGCGATTCTTCTGTCATTCAGGGTGGTGCCGAGGCGGACTGACGCCCCTGGGGTTGTCTCGTCCCGTTGTGTCACAAAAGTAAGTAATTAATAAAGAAAATCTTTTATGTAATTCAATGATAGGTCTTTTATGCATTCATGAATGAAATGAAAAATTGAAACGTGTTTCCTAAATACTTTCAGTAGTGCATTGTGAATATTATACTGCAAACTTTATTTTATTATACGATTTACAGCTTTTGCAGTTATATAAAACACAATAAAATTAATCGAAAAAGATAATATTTGTATCATTGATATGGTAGGTAAACAATAACATAGATCTATTTTGATCATTTCGATCTGTGGAGCATTAAAGAAGATATCACAGTGACTTAAATAATAAATATATCTACAATAGATGATAGAAAGAGAATTTAAATCAAAGAACTCAAAACAAACTTTTCGAATAATCAAATGTTAAAGCATCCGCTTTAATAATTAGATAAATTTCAATGTTATGACGTCAGAAACAGTTATGACACAACTTGTCTAAATTAAACAGCTAACAATAAAACCAATAACCGTAGAAGAACCTTCTCCCCATTTGAAATGCACTGGATAATGTGAAAAGTTAGAAAGTTTGTACAGGGGTTGTCTAAAGTCTAAACTGGTGCAGACGTTACTAATTGGAAATGTTGAGGAGTTTTTGTGAAATTTAATCAATTATTAGCGATTATTTCTATGGATTATTATTATTAAAACTTCATTCCAAGAAATAATTAATTTTTTGATTATAAAACTAAGAACAATAGATTCGTAATATCTAATTTAGCATCTTAACTACACGTAAAAGAGGTTCATTTGTATAATAAAACTTACAAATTTTGCAAAATATGAAAAATAAAATAAATAATTATTTTTAGACCTTAAATAACTACATTATTTATTGTAAAGTTTCTGTTTAAGAAAAAGCAGTATTTCAATCTCAAAATCATAATATCTGTAAATGGATGTTTATAAAAAGTTGATGGAAAATATTTCTTTAGAGAAAGAAGTCCATTTTTGCAAATATGTATCCAAGAATCTAAAAAGTTATTTGAGCTTCCAATTTGCGAAAAAACGTCGATATTTAAACTGTGATAATTTCGTTAAAATTAGAATAAATAGAAAACAAGGATACTAAATCTGGTCTCATTTTAAAGCTTTGAGATTTCTACTTTCATAAACTATCATTCATTTTTGCGTCAGACAATTATGCACGATGTAACAGGTGGAAAACTGAAGAGATATTTTCCCTCAAAAATACTGCCAATTGAAACTGATGAGGTATGGGCCCCGAATGTGTGACTACGGCACTGCCAGTGCCGGATTAGTCACATCACGTGACATTTTGACATGATAGAGACGAAACGCGTCACGTGACCGGGCTGCAGCGGAAGCGTGGGGAATAGCGTCAGAGAAGGAGAAAGTAGAGTGGGAACATGAGTCTTAATTTGATGATTTTGCGATAGATCGCGGTAGTAGAATAGAAGCGTGATGTGTGGAAGCGTGGTGCACTGAGATGTTATTACATACAGGGTGGTTCACCAGATATTACCACCTCGATTTTCGTCATTATTATTATTCGTAGTGAAGGATGTTTATACACGGCTGAATGGTTTGGGGGATGCATACTTTAGTGTTGTGAGTTTTTTGTAGATGGACGCGTAGAAGAGATATGAAGGTCATCAGTATTTTCCTAAATGGGATTGTATATGAAGGTCGTCAATATTTTCTTCAATGGGATCGTGTGTTTTTCCCTGCACCATGCTTCATATTTTCTACAAAAAAGTATTAACCTATTAGTATAGGCATATAGTCTCTAATTGTAAGTTGTAAGTCTCTAAAGGCGCTCGTGCTCGCCGCCGATCATCGAAAGCCTTCGTTGAAATCGTCAGGCATTTGTTTTCGTCTTGTAACTGATGCTTCGCTACGCTCGCGGCCATTGCAGCCTTCTTTGGCTCGCCAGGGCCGTGGTTATGCGTAGTTGACATTTGTACCACTGAAATATCTCTTTGTTTACTATATTTCAATTACATAAATTGTTTTGCCTTTTTTGCGTGCCGATCATTGAACGAAATATACATATTCACATTTCATTGTGAAAATGCGTAATAAATAAAACTAAATACAAAAAAAAAACTTAATTAGGGTAAACTTTACCTTGACGGACTCAAAATTTGTGCCTTTTTCCAATACATTATGATGTATTTGGTATGTAATTCAGTAGATTTGTACCCAACGCGGCTTCAGTCGAAGTTTCAATCCTCTAGGGTCAATGGTTCAGAATTTATGGTTGCTTAAAGTTGAGCATTTTTCGGTATTTTTGACGGGTAAGAGCGCCGCCATATTGGATTGTAGTGGCGATCGCCCGCCGCTTACCGAGCACAACCTACCACAAGCTAGATGAAAATTAGGGCAGTTGCGTCCGAAGGCGAGACAAGGCGCGACCGCGTACGAGTTATGCCATCTGTCGATAGCCCGTGGATTCAAGACTCTTTCGAGAGCAGTGTTCCGATCAGAGCCAACTTTTCTCGCGCATGCGCAGCGATTTCAGCCTCAGTAACGTAAGCTTCTCGATAAAATGGGATACCTTGAGCACCCCGCAGACTTTTAAAAAATTAGTAGTACATACATATGACAATATTAACAATAACTTACCTCTCGTTCCGCGTCACGTCTCTCGTCTATGACTATCACTCGTCCCGCCAATAATATCGGTACACTCCCGCCAATATAACTGCCTCAGGGCTCTGGCCAGTGTTCCGATTGAGGCCTCAATTTCTCGCGCATGCGCGGCCAGAACAGTAGCGTATCTACAATGACGCAGCAGAGCGGCCAGAGCCCTAGCGCCCCGAGGCAGTTATATTGGCGGGAGTGTACCGGTATTATTGGAGGGACGAGTGATAGTCATAGATAGTCATAGAAGAATAAATTTGAATTATATTAAATTTCAATATTTCATATGTATAGACTAATAAATTTTTAAAAGTCTGCGGGGTGCTCAAGCTACCCGATTTCATCGAAAAGGTTACGTTACTGAGGCTGAAATTGCCGCGCATGCGCGAGAAATTGAGGCCTCAATCGGAACACTGGCTCTGGCCGCTCTGCTACCTCATTATAGATACGTTACTGTTTTGGCCGCGCATGCGCGAGAAATTGAGGCCTCAATCGGAACACTGGCTCTGGCCACTCTGCTACCTCATTATAGATACGTTACTGTTTTGGCTGCGCATGCGCGAGAAAAGTTGGCTCTGATCGGAACACTGTTCGAGAGTAAGGAGAGTCGTTCACGATACGTAGCATAGAGTACATGTATAAAATATAACCTATTACCGCCGTTCACTGTCTAACATAACCTGGATACCAGATATCTTATATTAAGGAAATATAGCATAGTGAGTAGACATGCGCCTCCAATTCAATACATACACACCCGCAACACATATACAACACAATGACAGACTGTTTTAGAATGTTTTAGAATGACAAATTCTATAAGAATTACCCAACAGTAATTACTGAACAAATTTGGTGTTGTAGAGAGTTAGCAGTTCTGCATTATGAACGATTATTTCGGCACGATTGTCACCGTTGCGATTATACGGACAACTTGTCAGGAGAATTTGAACATCGTATAAACTTCTGTTCCACGAAACTGATTAGTTGATTACAATACGCGTGTTTCCATTTTAATGATATGGTCGCAAATAAATAACATAAATTAGTACATATTTCATTAATGAAATCAACAAACACATTTTTTGTATAATAAATTACTGTCTAGAATAATTCGATTGTCTATTTCGGTCTCTTCACTTTTTCATTTCGAATAGGATACACTATGTACTCTAATTGATTTAATTTGGAAGTAGCTACGTTCCCCGTAGTTGAGAAATATCTATCAAGGGCAACTGATGCTGCTGATGTATCCAAAATGTTGTTCACATATGCATTTATTATAATATTATACAATATTGATATACATACAATGACTCCCGCTAATATTCGGACACTCGTAAAAAGACGATAACTTTTTTAATATTGGGCCATGCGATTTGAACTTTTTTGGAAAGCAAGAGCATTTAGTTTACTATAGGATGTGAAAAGAAATTTTTTCAAAAATTGCAAGTTGTCGGAATTTTATAAAAAATATTAAACGTTGCATTTTACAACTTTTTGATGTGGACCTATATTGAAAATTTAAAAAATACGTTTTGTAGATCTGTGTTAATTAAACTTATTCTGAAAATTTCGTCGAAATCGGTCGACGTAAAGATGGTAAAAATTGCAGATTTTCACAATTTTCGGCCTCTGACTACAATAAATCTAAGGATTCTTACATCTTTCAATGCCTGTCGTTCTTTCCTGCATCAACCGATTTCGATGAAACTTTTACGATGCATATAATTGACACAGATCTACAAAATGTACATTTTAAATTTTCAATAAAGGCCCACATGAAAAAGTTGAAAATTACAACTTTTAGCATTTTCTCTGCAATTCCGACAACTTGCAATTTTTGAAAAAATTTCTTTTCACATCCTGTAGTAAACTAATTGCTCTTGCCTTCCAAAAAAGTTCAAATCGCATGGCCCAATATTAAAAAAGTTGTTTTTTCAGAGTGTCCGAATATTAGTGGGAGTCACTGTACATCTGCATTCGTAAAATTTTGTCGAAGCGAATATTCTGGAGAATATTGTGCATGTTATACAGAGTGTCCCAAAATTGTTGCATTTGTTTGAAAGGGGTGATTTCTGATTCATTTGAAGTACCTTCTTCCTTTGCGAAAATGTTCTTCACAGCTTTGTTGCGAAAAACATGGACCAATAAGAGCGGAACTACAGAAGTCGGATTCCCCATCGGTCATGCTGAACGTGACGTTGGTATTGCTCGAGCCGGAATCTGATTGGTCTGTGTTTCATTGGTCTGTGAATCGTCCTTTTCAAGGAAATGCAACATTTTTGGGACACCCTGTACATACAGACGTTTCAAAAACTAGTAATAACATGGAAAATGTATTATTTTGTTGTCACACAGTGTATGCTGAAAGAAATTAAATAAATGACCTAAATACCGAATTTGATACTTATCTAGCCGAGCCACACTTAAAATTTTATTTAGCTGCCTTTGAATAGTGAAAGACTCTGACCACAAAATATCCGAGAATTCTAGAACTTACGATGAAATATTCAAACATAGGTGCCAGCAACATCAGTTGCCTTCGAAAGATGTTTCTCAACTACTAGGAATACAGGGTATATCATAATTCATTGTACGAATTAGGCCAGGTCGATTCTATGGCTAGAAATATGACGAAAATCAAGAATAACGAAATTGCGTGGGAGACTTCGTTTTCAAGAAAATTAAATTGAAACCTTTCGGTCACGAATTATTTATTCCTGGAAAAAAATCATGGCTTTGTCAAGCAGTTCTTTGAATTAAATTATGATCTTTTTATGTCCTTATATGAGGACGCCATGACCGAAATATCAGTCGAGTACACACGTCCTTAATAAATAACCGATGTCAGGGATTTCACTATAAGATGCTGTTGCGACCGTGTTTGTACATGGTACAATGTGAGGGCTTGTTTACTATCAGAATACGATTATTCCCGACTCGTATCGAATTGGAACGTTATGCTCAAGTTGATAGTGGCATCGGTTATTTATTAAGGACGCGCGTGTGTGTGTACTCGACTGATATTTAAATTTAATTTTTCGTTTCTCTTGATTTTCGTCTTATTTAATTTTTACCATGAATTATGGGACACCCTGTATAGTTCCTTCCAAAAGAAGTCGATTGTTACCAGAAAATGTGAACATGTTAGTGTTCTTGTATCAAAACGGACAATTTATTGAACAAATTTTGTTAACACAAATAATGTCTTAATTTATCTTCATTTGCGAAATTTTGTGAAACTATATACTCGATCTGCCAAGTAATATCAGAGAGGAAATGAGAGATATAGATAGAGACAGAGCATACGGAGACAGAGCCGCGAGAAGCAATGTGACAGGCGACAGTGCTGCCGGCTACCGTGGCTGTCGAGTGATACATTTTTATAAAACTATGACAGCCACATGCTGCCGAATAATATAAATTACGCCTCGAAAACGCTAAAGTAGGCTACCTTGGGATATGTGGTGTCGAATCGATCCCGAAACTGGGATACGTATTACGACTAGGTGAACGGCGAATGAGTGTAAGATCAAACTCCGGAGAACATGTTTCTTTATTTGCTAGTTTGTAAGACTCGGCTTACTGTCTCCAAGTCGGACTCAGCTGTACTTGGTGTTGTCGATGGATCGGTAGTCGAAACAGTTCTGTTTTGTTATGATCGCGTAGAAAATTAGGAAAGACTCGAAGATAGGGGTGGTCTTGGGAAGTTGGATATGATTGGCTGGAGGGTGTGTTTTAGTCGGTGGTGGCAGTAGCGGAATTAGGAAGAGTAGGAGTCGAGGTACTTACGGTTACTGACGGCTACGGTTGTAAAACTATGACCTCGGTAGGCTAATGCTAAAAACGGTTCCGCATGTGCTCGCCAGCTGCGTGTTCTTATGGTTTGTCGAATATTTTAAATTATGGTTATTTTTTGGGTGCGCTATTCGTCCTTTATGACGGTCCCGGTTGTTATATCCCTAGTAGAGGTAGATTGACCTTCACGATCGTGCGCTTGTCCCTTCGCAGAGGGATTTACGACGGAACAGAATACGTCCCCGCTAGATTGATCTTTTATCTAACGATTGTGACTCCGACTACGTAGAGGACCCAAATGTGCATTATCGAGAAATGGTTCCGCAGTACCCGATCCCTTCCTCTAGTGTTGTATCTAGTGGTATGTGAGTGTGCCCTCGCTCGAGCCGTATCCACGTAAAATAATTGTTTTGATGTTCTGTTAAACATAGCATTTTTTTGTTAACCTAAACCTAAATAAATTAGCATTATTTACATAATTGTGTTATAATTCGTTAAAGTTTTAATTATTAGCGAAGTTTTCTTCTTTAGTAACAACTTGCCCCAATATAAAAACAACTGGCCTCACAACGGCGTATAATAAAATATGAAAAACCTATTACAATATTTTGATTTTAAGGTTAGAATTTTGAAATATAATAAATTTAAAAGTAAACTATTCGTTAAAATCGAGAATATCTATACTATTTCTACGTAATTTTATATGTTTTTTAAAAATTGGAACTTTTAGCCTCGGTCTCCACTACCCGTGTACAAACTTAAAATTTACGTGTAAGTACGTGAAATACACGTCTATAGGTGTATTTAAATACACGTGAAATAGGGACTCTAGAAGAACTGAATTTCGGAATCTATAAGGTTTTGAAATTAATTTGCTAGTTCGCTGGAATGACTATTCCGAAAAGGATCTGTCGTTACCCAGCTATCGCTTGAATCAAGAGAGACTTTGGGCAGTCTTAATTAAACCGGGTACAGTGAGAAAAATGCAACTCTGCTTCTGTCTAACGCAGGCCCACTTGTGGCATAAGGTTACGTTAGAGAAATTGGTAGGGTCGATTTGCATGTATAATAAGAATGTTCGGGTGGAGATTCTATCTATACTCATTTCTGCTCAGGAAATAGAACGAATGGTGGAAATATTTCTCTCGTGGAATATCGACATTCCGTTGATTGAAATCGAGTAGCATAATTTCAATCCTCTGTCATGCCGTGAGGTGAGGTCGAACGTTCGTTATTTATGGAAATAGTTTCATTATTGTTACTCGAAGGCTTCTCCAGGCGTTCCTTGGAACTTTCGACTAACCCGAGGTCGCACATTTTGCTGGAAAATAGAATCAGCGAAGCAATTTTCAAATGTATTACACCACGAAAATCAGGTCGCCGCGCCGGTTGCCACTTCGACCTACTCCTCCCACGTTAACGCAACTTTCCGATTTTCTAAGGTCCTACACGTCGTTTTGCGACAGTCTAGATTTAAAGTTCTCCAACATACTACACCCGCAAACATATGTATAACAGAAAATTTTTGTATCTTTTCAGTCCCATGGACGTGAGTTGAAGCGACAACGTTCCCGCTGTTTCTCGTTGAGGAGAATGTCACAAATATTCATGGTTTTCAAAGCATTTTGGTAATTTTGACGACTTTTTCCACGGAATTTCTTCGTATGATTAAATTCTTATAGTCGATAATCGGAGACGCATGCGAGATTCGACACGCTCGATCGACGAACGCAACGTTAAATCTGGTGAGCGAGGTGGCCAACCAATGCTACTGTCACGTCCGATCCAACAATTAGGAAACATTCTACTTAATACTTGCCGCGATTGCCGAGCATAATTTGCTGAGCAACCGTCATGTCGGTACCACATTATTATTATTATTATTATTATTATTATTATTATTATATACGGACCGAGGTCCTTTTATACAGTATAACTGATAAAAACAAAAAGAAAACATAACAAAAAAAAAGTCTTAACCTATTTACATAAGAATGGACCGCGCGAAACTAAACAAATACAGGTACGATTAACAAATAGTATTGCGCAATTTTGTTTTGAATGCCTGTAACATACCATTAAAAAAATCAATATTGTTATAAAATATGTTAGAGCTAGTAATAATGCGATTTAATGGATTTATTACTCCATATGAGGATTTGGATTTCATTGTTTGAAATCCTGCTCTTGTTCTCAAAATTCGTTCAGGTACATAGAAATTTATTTGCCTCAGGAGTGCGGGACAATCTATATTATTATTTATCAAATTAAAGATAAAGCTCTGGTCGGAAACTGTTCTTCGATCGGATAATGTTTCCAGGTTGACTGTGTTTAATATTATAGAGTAATTATGATCAAAGATTGACATTGGGTTGTTTGTCTTATATGCACAAAACCTGAGGAATTTATGCTGCGTATTATTTATGCTGCGTAATTATTTCACGTATTAAACATGGTACATTTTCTAACGGACTTGGCAGTGTTTCACAGACAAGAATGTGGAGTGTTTGTGACTTGTTAGTGATCTTTCGATGAAATACGGTCCAATGATCTGGACCAATTATGCCGCACCAAAATTTCACATTCTACCAGCGTTGGTGGTCAACCTCACGAATCCAATCTGAATTCTCTGTTGCCCGATAATGCATATTTCTTGTATTAACATCTCCACAATTTGTGAATGTGGCTTGGCCAGTCCATATAACAATCTGTACAAATGTACCATTTGAATCTTATATCCGGTGCAAAAACCACTCACAGAACTGTACGCATTTTTCAAAGCCTTGTCCATGTAGCTTTTGATGAACTGACAGGTGATACGGATGAGTTTTCCGTATGAAGAATATGCACAACACTTCTCTCAATGCCATTCGAAATCTAGCTGCTAAGGTAGAGATACGATATCATTAATTATTTACAATTTTACGATAAATTTTACGTTTCACTACGGTAAAATTTTCACGTTCTTTGAGTCTTTCACTAAAAGCCTTAAAACGGTAGAATCCGATGGTTAGCTTCGATTAAGATACTTAGCCTGGTACAAGATCTTAGCTCATATAGCATTTTCTTCACATGCACCATAAACAATTGTCATATCGTATTTTTCACTGCTAGTGAACATCGTAATAATAAACATAGCACCTTAGGGAGAAGACATTAAGGGAGTCGTCTATTAGCTCGCGCGTGACTTTGTGTGAGTGCACACACCGCTAGACCACGTATACGTACGCGAGGATTGCAAGGGTCCGGGATTCCGCTTCTGATTCCTCAATAATGCAAAAACGGGATTTCTTAGTAGTCACAATCGCTAGATGAAAGATCAATCTAGGGTGCGATCTGCCTCAAAAGTCCTACTTTTACGTTTACGAGGCGTAATTTTCATTATTCGGCAGCATGCCGCGGAGCCGCGAGAAGCAATGTGTCAGGCGACAGTGCTGCCTCCTATCGTGGCTGTCGATATGCTGCCGAATAATGAAAATTACGCCTCGTAAAAGTAGGACTTTTGAGGCAGATCGCATCCTAGATTGATCTTTCATCTAGCGATTATTGGCTACTAAGAAATCCCGTCTTTGCATTATTGAGAAATCAGAAGCGGAATCCCGGACCCTTGCAATCCTCGCGTACGTATACGTGGTCTAGCGGTGTGTGCTCACACACATTCACGCACGACTGTCATCTGCTGGAGTAGACGCAGTCCTTAAAGGAGTAGACTCGCTTTTCCAGGATTGCAAGGGTGCGGGATGCGCGTTCTCATTTCTCGATAATACAACAATCGGGTTTTTTAGTAATCAAAAACGCTAGATAAAAGATCGATCTAGGCCGCCATCGCGGCCATTAATTAATTCATTTAAATAAGTTACGAATCAGCGGAACCACAACCCAATCCTTTATAGTGGCGACCCGGTAGTGAAATAGACATCGGCAAGTCCACTCCTTTGGTCACACGAGGCGACCCGGTGGTGAAATAGACATCGGCTAGTCCTTGTGCACCCCTACAGTGGCGACCCGGTGGTGAAATAGACATCCGCTAGTCCACTTTCCCCTATTCCACACACGAGGCGACCCGGTGGTGAAATAGACATCGGCAAGTCCACTCCTGTGTTCCACACGAGGCGACCCGATGGTGAAAGAGACATACTACTAATCCTACGTGTACATTTCCTACCCAAAATCTCTCAAACCTAAACAACCCTCGGTTTCCGCTTAGCTGCCTAAACCTCGGCTCGTAACAGCTACATGCTGCCCAATGATGCAAATTATGCCTCATAAACGTAAAAATAGGACTTTTGAGGACGATAGCGGTCTAGATCGATGTTTTATCTAGCGCTTTTGACTACTGAAAAATCCCATCTTTGTATTATCGAGAAATGAGAACGCGCATCCCGCATCCTTACAATTCTGAAAACGAGTCTACCGCCTTAACGTTTACTCTAATTGTAAGATACTAAATTAAATAGGCATTTCATGTTGATGATTTCTAACAACCTAACCGGGAACATGTTTAGAAACATGACCTGCCGTCGCAAACAAAGTCGTGTTACGAATTACGTTAACTAATTGTAAGCGTATTTCCTAATAGAAGATTATTAATTTCGAAATATCTCAATAATTATTCATTTTATAAGTCCCGCTTTGTATAATACCTTTTTACGCAGAATTTAATAATTTATCCGAATTTGAGAAAAGATATTAGACACACATTCCATTTAAAAAACTGACGTTGACCCTCATATCTCAATAAAAAAACAAAGTATTAAAAAGCACTGTATGTCCCTCATAAAACCATGCAACATTTTTTCGTACAACAAATAACTTACGAGTTATTTGAGTTCGTCGCGTTATGTAACTCGCCCTGTATGACCGTAAACATTAAATCAATTTATATTTTTCTATAACGAAAGGCTCATTTGAAAGCCGAACGTTTGCGTTAATGCTAAATTGACCTCTACAGTACGCGAAGCATAAACATTTTTTCTTTATGAGCACGCTCGTTTCGCTGTTTTAATCCGTCAGGAATCGTGAAAGTTTTTCAACTGTAGAAAAACCACGGCTGCCCACTCATTTCCTGCGATGACTGAAAAACTACTAACCTCCCCGGAGAGGAAAAACATAGCTGTTTCTACCGATGGGTAATAATTCATTTCTAAAGCGCTGGTCTAAATGAAAGACCTCAATAACGCGTTTTGGTCATCGTAGATCGTAAAGGGTGCAATATGCTTCTCCCCTGGAGGTGCACAGTTATTCCAGTCGCGTATGTTGCTCTTCTTGCTTTTCAATATCCTTGTGTATATGTACGCTAGCCGTTGAAAAATATTTGATCTTTCGCGAGGATGGAGGAGACATCGAACTCGATTGTTTTATGATTATCGTTTTACAATTTCCCTCCACACACAAAATTATACTAACTATAATAGATAATAACAATAATAAAGATAAACTATAACGATTTCTGTCAACACGATAGTGACTACATTTCGGATCTTTATAGAAAATAGAAATTTTGGAAATAGGAAGAATGTAGAAAATTCATTTAGCTAAAACTAATATATCACTATTCTTAAATTCTTTTAATCTATTATATCTACTCATCCCAATGGCATCGACTAATTTTTGTCATAAATGTAGGATCGGGTTTTTGGTGAATTGACATCCAACAGCGTTTCGGTAATAATATGTGACTTTATCAACTGGCTAACAAAAGGAAGAGATCAACAAACGCGTGAATCGATAAACGCTGTGCTCTCTAGCTACGACTAGACACGACTGTCGACGAACAGTGGGGTAAACCGATGAATTCTGTGTCAAAATCAAAAAACTTTCGATAGAAATGAGATAGAGCAATGCTTTTTTTTTAAATTAAAGCTGAAATATTGTAGAATATGGGAAAAATAGAGAGATTATGGTACAGTATAAATACATACATAGGTATACATTATACATGTATACAGGGTGTCTCAAAATTCCTTCGACATCCGGAAATGGGAGGTTCCTGAGATCATTTAAAGCGACATTTTCCTTTGCAAAAATGGCGTCCGCGGCTTTGTTAAGGAATTATTAACGAAAAACACAGACCAATCAGAGCGCGGCTACAGCGAACGGACTCTGACTCGGCGACAGATCCCGCTTAGCGTGGCGTCGCCGTTGGCCGAGTCAAAATCAATCCGCTGTAGCTGCGCTCTGATTGGTCCGTGTGTTTTTCGTTAATAACTCTTAAACAAAGCCATTTTTGCAAAGGAAAATGTCGCTTCAAATGATCGCAGGAACCTCCCATTTCCGGATGATGAAGGAATTTTGAGACACCCTGTACATACAGAGTGGGAAACAACTTTGTCCACCTTGATTATTTCCATTACTTGTAATAATATGAAAAAATGGTATATACAAAAGTTGCATGATATAAAGGGGGAAATATTGTGATGTAAATATTGCGTTTCGGAGATTTCAAGGTCATCTTTATTTCTTTAAGTGGTAATGATGATACCTTATGTATCATGAACCGATAGAGTATTAAATTCTGCGTAATATATTATAGCATAAAAAAATCTTCCAAAATTTATCAAATTCATTACTCAACAAAATATAGAACAATTTCATTCATTCAGTTTGTTAAACTTGTTCATTCTAATGTCTCTGTTACTTTTGCAAATGCAAAAAAATGATTAAAGAAAAAATTGTTTGGTTTCAAACAGCGAATATTGTGATACATGTTGTTACCATAACTCCAACTATAATCGAACGTATAAGTTCATCATTCACGTTTCATATACGAAAATGTGTTGAAAATAACGAAAGTTATGTGGAAGTTTAATTTCTTAGTTCTTCAAATTATCCCGAATTTTTTAATAAATATTCTTGAAAAATCATTGATGACCTTGAAAAGTCGAAGAAGAAATGGAGATGGAAACATAAATCACAATATTTGCCGTTTGCAGGCATAGATTGCTAATTCAAGTGGTTGATGCGTCAGTAAGTAATTAATTTAAAAGAGAAAACTTTTCGTTCATCACTATTTTTGTATCTCTGAAACACCCTGTATAAATTTGCACGAAATAACGAGAACGTTATTAGAACGACATATTTTTGAAATATGAAAACAGATATTATTTCGGAATCGCCTTAGTACGTTTCGTTGTTTAAGAATATGTCGAGTTTAGCGGAGGGATGCGATAGTTTCCGAGTCCGAGTAATATTCATCGTAGGATTAAAGCTGCTTGTGCCATAAGCACTCGTAAATAAGATAATTGGAAGGAAACACGACGGAAATAATCGCTTCGGGTAATCAGAACGATTGATTTTGAAATCCCAGAATTGTAAGCGTTGATATATGGAATTGAGTTCGATTGGATTCGACTGGAAGACGAGGGTTTGGCTAAATGTTGGCAGACGCTAGAGTATCGACATATTCTAATGGCTGCGTGAAGAGCGATTATAATCGTAGAGGACATTTGCGCATCGCTTCAGACTGTTCAAAACGAAAAATAACTCGCCGTGGACAATTTGGGTCTTTCATGTCCAGAGTGTGCCACCCATGAATTTCTTTCATGCCAATATTTATTTTTTTCCATTAAAGCTTTAAACATTTAATGTTTCAACGATTACATATCAAATAGACTTCAATACGTACTCCAGAGTTTTTTTAGATTTTTCAAAGCCTAGAACAATAAAAAAATGAGTAACTTATTTCATGACATAGCAATATTGTATTTGCTAAATAAACCGTTTGGTCTAAAGCATTAATAAATTGATAAATTATCTCATGGCATGAAAATTTTCGGATTAATTCCAATAATTTCATCTAAATAGTATAAAATTATGAAATAATAATTAGACGGCGGATCTTTATGCAAAATACAAATTTTATAGCTGAATTTCAACAAACTGGAGTGGAATAGAAATTTATTTTCTTCCCTATTATGTTTAATAGGTTGAAAATAATATAATAGTACGTTTAAATCTTTCATCATTTGCGTCATAAATGCATAAAATCCGCAATCTAATAATAACTACTAAACATTCAGCAAACTTGGGCATTGTACAAGTAAACTTTTAAAAACATTATAGTTATAATAATAAAATATCGTATCTGACCACGTGTTATTTAAAATAATCGTGTATTAAGTTACTCGAACAATTGACTTTTCTGTAGATTATTTTATTAATCGGGTAACCCGACTCGGGTTTAATCGCGATCGTAAATTACAGAAAGACATTTGGCACATTTTACCTACCTAAAAATATACTTTTATACGAAATCAGCTGGTAAAATTATAATATCATGGTTTTTTCATAAACGAACCAAATATATGGAATATTTTTTCTCTATTTCTATTTCCATAATATAATTATTGAAGTATATGGTTATTTTTTCGAATAAGACTCAAAAATCAGATTTTTTATTATTATTTTTGCATGGAAATCCATACTGCGTTAATCGTGTTTGATAGCTGATTAAATGAATTATATATTGTCGGCAGTTGCCATAAACTTTCCTCGCCAGATTTCCCCAAAGATCTGGGATTGGGTTTGTGCCGCCAATACCGGCACGATATATGTATAGATCCTAAAAGATTAATGTAGTACTGAAACAGTGTACCTATGCGTCCATATGTACGCACAATAGTTGGAATACATTAGATTGCTATATGTTAGTAATTGATAGGTTTTATCTTAGTCATAATAAAAATTTTACTTAATTTTTAACTTCTTCCTATACGTGCAATCAAAATAGATTTTACCATATTTTAATCAATGAACATTGTACATACTATTTCACTATTTCAACGAAAAAATTAATACTGTTAGTGTACAGAGTGTCCGTATTATTATTATCGAGCTTTCTTCTCGCAAATGGTAAATATGAGAAAACAATTAAAGATAATAATACATACCACAGCAGTGCGTAACAATTTTTATAATTACAGTATCCTTTGAGAAATTGAAGGATATTGTAAATATAAAAAGTTTTCATGTATTATTGGGTTGGTCATGCCAAACAGTGCAACTTTTTACTCTAGCATTTTTTCCTGCTATTTAGCATTGTGAAAAAAAAAAGTTGGACAATAATAACGCGAACACTCTGTACACATAGAGTATAGAGGATGAATAACTAAACTGTACCATCTAAATAAGGAATTGCCAACCTGTGGCGCATGCGCCAGACGTGGCGCATTGGATGATTATAAGTGGCGCATTGCATTCTTGCGCCTGTTTATTGTTTTGAAGTAGGCGCCATAACTGAATCCATCTTCATATTTTCAACACCTGAATGCTCCGAGTTTAATTCATAGAGTCTTCTTACTCATCAGTTCATCATAACTTTTCGACAGTTCTACAATTGTAGGATGAGAATTGCGGTATTCACGACAGCAGAGTTGGGCAAATTTTATTTCGAATAACGAATAAAGAATAAAGAATAAATCCCAGGATTTATTCGAGAATAACGAATAACGATTTTATTCGCCGAGAATTATTCGTAGCTAACGAATAACGCTTTATTCGTTATTCATTAGTCACGAATAAATCCCGGGATTTTCTTTCGTTATCCGTTATTCTAAATGACGGCAGCGAATAAGAATAAAGGCCGAGAACCCGACGTCGACACTCGACACTCGAGGCCCTGAGGCCGAGGCTGAGGCCGAGACGAGCTATGGATTGATGTTGACGATTGATGACATACACAATACATATATGTATAACTAAACAACAACGATTCTTTTGACACAAGCAGTACAATACCGTCGATCATTATTTTTTATGAACAAAAAATGTGTATTTGTTATAATTTTGCCACTCTATCGTAACAATGGGTACCGATATATTAATACAATGTTGTTAATAATTTTATCGATTCTAACATAATGTACATTATTACACAATTATATAATAATTACCGCCAAATTTTCGGCAAGTCAAAGCTAGTGACAAATATTCCACCGTGGTACAGACAAACATCCTTTAAAATATTTTTTATCTCGGCTATATTAGTTCTAAATAAATTTTCGATATGACGACTTAAATTTCTTCTGCTCATGACGCTTAATCCGTAATTTGTAATGTATTCAGTTTGTAAAAATATTAATAATTATTTATGTATTTTAAAATAATTTTTGTGATAGGAAACATACCTGCAATCTTCAGATGATCAAAAATTTCTCTAAAATAAGGATCATCGACCGTTCACAAGCCGCAAGGGCACCATTGAATGCAGAACATAATTATTAGTTATTCATATACACACACGTCGCTGATCGCGTGTCGAGTGTCGAATGTCGAGCCGAGACGTTGTCGTCGGCGCGATGTCATTCAATATTCGCTTTATTCGCTCGCTGGCTTATTCGAATAAATTTTTTCGAATAAATTTTTATTCGCTGGGCTTTACGAATAAATTTTCATTCGCTGGGTTATTCGAATAAAAATTCATTCGAATAAAAATTTATTCGAATAAAAATTTATTCGAATAACCCAGCGAATAAAATTTTATTCGTAAGTTTTATTCGCCGGGAATTCGAATGAAATTTCATTCGAATACGCCCAACTCTGCACGACAGCCAGATCGCCCTCTCATCCAAGAGATTATTTCTCACTATTGTAGATTGGTGCTTTTGTTACGAGTATAGGGCTGGCGGATTAGACGTGACCGAGGTTTGTTCGTGTGAACGGGATTTGTCACGATGGATTATCGTAGACTAGCCGGCGCCTGTTGCATCACCGGGTCGCCATTAGGTAGAAAGAAGGGGTTAGTCGTGGACTAGCCGATGTCTGTTTCACCACCGGATCGTCAACTAGATGGGAAGGGTTGTCGTGGACTAGCCGATGTCTGTTTCACCATCGGGTGTCACAGGATTTCGGTGAGAGTAAGGTATTCGGAAAGGCGGCTCTCGTAACTTTTTAAGAATTGTTGATAAAGGGGAGAATTGCTAGTTACTGGAGTTTCAATGAATATGGGAATGAGATTAAAGACCCTCAGATATCTAATATCAAAACACAATATATTCTGTATGATTAGATGTGGGTACACTTGTTACTGTGAAGTGTTGTCGCGGAATACTATGTTCCCGAGCTCTCGTTTTTGACGAACTGAAAAATGCGGGGGTCATTTAGTTAACTTGCTTTGAGAATAACGCTTTGTAGCGGTTGAAGAGTTGATCGAAGGGGACTAAGAAACCTATCTCACGATACGTGTCGCTCCGTTTCCAGACTCGTACTGCACCCGATATTGGGCAAGAGCCCTTTATTGTATAGTTGAAATTCGGTTGGAAAATGGCAGTGGGGGTATAGGAAAATCTGGAAGACATTTCTGAGTTTTCCAGATGAATAAGCTTTCCCATAAGGGGAGAGTTGTTCATTTGGGCATGTGAGCCAGACCTTATATGAATACGTGGCTCCAAGAAGGGAGTGAAAGAGTCACGTAGGCAAAGTCTCCGTACGTAACACTCCAATAAATGTGTGTCTTCTGAAGCGTAAATTAGTTAATTTAGTTGTGTGGTTTATTTATCTTTTTTCCTCCTCTAAATGAAGCGGATCCTACTTTCGGATCCCTATTTTCCAACTCTAACAATGAACGTAAGGAGATAGAAAAAGTGCTTGAGTTGTTTGGTGCATCTGAGCTCGTATATGAAAAAATTGACGCATGGTATGTAAAAGGTTGGCCACCCCTGATCTAACGGGTGATAAGCATAGTCCAGCAGCTCCCACGACAATTTTTATTGGTATCGTGCGCAAAACAATGCTTTCAGAATGAAAGATAAACCCCCAAATTTTTAAGTCGCTAACCTCTCATTTAAGAATAGTATGAGGGTAAACTCGCGTAACTTAACTTGTCCCAGTTCCCAGAATCGCCCTATATAGTGCAAGGTTTCTTACGACTCTAATTAATGATTGTTATCAGGAGATTAAATCTCTTCTGGATCAATAATCTCTTTTTAAACGCTACGTATTGTATTACATTCTGTTCTTATCTTCCCGAGTTTATAAACAGACATGGAAAACTGATTCCATGACCGTGACATAGTTAATATATAGAGTTTCCCAAAAATGTCGGAGAACCTTGAAAGGGGTGGTTCCTGAGGTTATTCTACTTTATTTTTTCCTTAGCAAAAATTTCCGCATCGGCTTCGTTAAATTATTATTAACAAAAAAACACGGACCAATCAGAGCGTGGCTACAGCGAACGGACTCTGGCTCGGCCAATGGCAACGCCCCACTCAGCGGGGCCTGTCTCCGAGTCGGAATCCGTTCACTATAGCTGCGTCCTGATTGGTCCGCGTTTTCGTCAGTAACTCCTTAAAAAAGCAGATGTGGAAATTTTCGCTAGGAAAAAGGTTACTTCGAATAACCTAAGGAACCCTTTCAAGATTCTCCATCTTTTTCGGGACACCTGTTAAATGGCGTTGGTGCTCCGGATTAGACAAACATTATCAACATTTGAAACACCATCTAGTGCTACAATTATTAACATTGCAACCTACCAACAGTTAAGACAAAGCTATTTCTATCAAAACTAGAGTCAAAATGACTGGTCTTTAAAAAATACGTAATAATAGAATATTTTTATATTTATTGATTTATTCCTGCGGGGATGCGAATGAATATGAAAAAGACGAGGAAAAGGAAAGGAGCGTTTCGTCCTAGACCCGATAGAGGACTCATCAATAAGGCTAACTAGCGGGCCCTGCCTTAGACGTTGGGATATCGGCAGAGGGTTGAGGACGGTATACAGGGTGGAAATTATAAAGCGTTACAGTCGAAAATCTCCGAAAATATTGATTATAAAATATTGATACGCAAAAATGTTTCAGATGAAAATTGTTCAATATCGAGGGGGACATCATGTGATGGAACTTTTATTTTTCCCGGTGGACACACCAAGGTGAGATGAAGGTCAACTTTCTCTTTTTAAATGGAATGATACGTTTTTTTATCCACCATCAAATAGTGCGTTTCAAGACGAATTCAACGATCTATGACTCAAGGTCATTCAAGGTCAAACTTGCAGGGAAATGGACAAAAGGTATGATCGTTTTATTTGTACTTTAGTTCGTGCCTTCGAACTTCACACCAGAACATAACATGTGTCAATGTCAGCATTACTCAGGACAACATCAAAGTCATTATCAATGAAATGAAAACAAACTTATTTACTGTGCTCTTCTGCAAGATAGTCAGTTTACTTTCATTACCATTTGTGCTAAGATATCCTTCGCTGAACGATAGTACTTAAATAAGTGGTGAAAATGGAAATGTATCAAGATTGTTTTGATATGTTTATGGTACTAGGAGAATGCAGGAAAAATTACAGAATGGCTGCTAATTTGTATGCACAACGCTACCTAGATCGACCATCAAAATCGCATATGGCATTTAAAAGGCTAGAACAGCGTTTTCTCCGTTCAGGTTCTGTGCAAGTGAAAAGAAATCGACCTCGAACTGTAGCTAACAATAACGTCGCTATAGATGTATTTACGAGGTATGTATGTATTACGACGAGTTAACGTGGATCCTCATGCAAGCGGTAGACAAATTGCAACAGAACGTGGAATTAGTCACAGAACTGTATTGAGCATTTTACATTCTTATAAGTTCCATCCGTACCACATAACATTACATCAGGATTTGTACGGAGACGATTTCGTCAAACGATTGAACTTTTGCAATTGGATTCATCAGAAGATAGTTGAGGATGTTTCGTTTTTACCTAACGTTCTATTTTCTGATGAAGCAATATTTACGAATACTGGCAATGTAAACAGGCATAACATGCACTACTGGACAGCCCAAAATCCGCATTGGATGAGAACAACGGCGTTTCAAAATCCATGGACCCTGAACGTTTGGTGCGGCATTATCGACAATGTTGTCATTGGGCCGCACTTTTTCGGAGGATGTTTAACTGGATAAGTTTATGTTAACTTCCTACACAATGTACTACCCCAATTATGTGAAGAAGTACCTTTAAATACAAGGCGCGTTATGTGAATGCAACATAACGGTGTGCCTCCGCACTGTGCACTATGCTCTCGAACAGCAATGAATGAAATCTTTGCAGAAAAGTGGATAGGTCGAGGAGGTCCTGTAGCCTGGCCGCCGCGTTCGCCGGATTTAACATCAATCGACTACTTTCTATGGGGTCACATTAAAAACTGCGTAATGTCCACTAAGCCTATGACGCGTGAAAACATGAAAGTCAGAATACGCGAAGCTTGTGCTAAGATAAATGTTGAAATGTTGAGCAAAGTTAGAGAATGATTTAAACAAAGAATTGTTAAGTGCATTGAAGTAAGAGGTAATCATTTTGAACACATAGTAAAATACAAATAAAACGATCACACCTTTTGTCCATTTCCCTGCAAGTTTGACCTTGAATGACCTTGAGTCATAGGTCGTTGAATTCGTCTTGAAACGCACTATTTGATGGTGGATAAAAAAAATGTATCATTCCATTTAAAAAAAGAAAGTTGACCTTCATCTCACCTTGGTGTGTCCACCGGGAAAAATAAAAGTTCCACCACATGTCCCCCTCGGTATTGAACAACTTTCATCTGAAACATTTTTGCGTATAATCAATATTTTATAATCAATATTTTTTGGAGATTTTCGACTGTAACGCTTTATAATTTCCACACCCTTTAAGTTACTATCTTACAAAAGGAATATGGGGCCGAATAATAGATCTTTCTTTTATTTTTTCCCAACTGGTTCTGTGTGCGGCAATTTCATTTTCACGATCTCTCTCTCTCTCTCTCTCTCTCTCTCTCTCTCTCTCTCTCTCTCTCTCTCTTTTGTATACTTTCATTTTCATCTTCAGAACTTGAAGGCACACAAGCACGTCTTCTTTCACGTATAATACGTATAAATACAAAATATTTTCTCATTCGTTTTTCGAGGACTCCTGAAGGTGTGTTTTCTCTGTCTATAATTTCATTATCACTATTATCACTATAAAGTTCAATTTCATTTTGTTTTGATTCACTTTCTTCATGCTCATACAACTCGCCATTCTCGCTATCAGAGCATTTCATTGGTATTGTTAATAACAGAATTTATTTTACAAGATTTGATCGTATAATGTTTTCAGTGGTGGAGTCTCTAGCTTTCGTACAGTCAACTCGCAACATTTATACTCTCTCCCACTCTCTTAGTAGTGGGACAATTTTCGGCTGATCCCCCTCTCCTGACCGGCCTCGCCTGGCCTAACGGCCCCGGTTCGATCCTTACGATCTTACCGTGCTCGTGGACCAGGTTTCGGAGGGGGTGATCACAATCCCCTCCCGGTCTACCGGGTCTAGGCTGTTGTCAATAACAACCTTACCCGTGGCCTTTTCGGGGGTTTCCGACCGTGTGGCGGTCCCCATACAAACGCGTTGCCGACGAGAGTTTTTTATAACATTTACTTTGACATTATCAAAGCGTACCACGCTTTCTCACATAATAACACTCTATGCATATACAGATTTATCACCATACCATTCCATATTCGAACGCAATTTACAATATCTTCGCATCACACCACTGTTACAATACAAACTTAACTTTATTCACGCTATTAATTTATTACAATATTTGTTCGACATAATTCGCTTCTTACATTTCGCACGAGGAGATGACATTCTAGTAATAACTAAATTAAGCTACTGATTCGCAACGCATACAATTCAATTAAACTAAAATTAAACCATTGATTCGTAACAGGTATATTGTTCACTTTTTGCAACAATTCAGAGATTTTCAATCTCTTTTAGGGCTTGTAAAATATCGTTGTACAAAAAAGAATTAGGTCCTATTCCAACGACTATGGTGTATAGAATGACCGCGTGAAACAACATCGATTACTATTTTACGTTACATCGCGGCTACGTTTGTATTTATGTTGTGGCGCCAGAATAAGACGTTGCATGCGACAAAATTTCATAACAAAACATCGATAATCTATCTAAATATCTAATAAACGATTTCGGGTTCGGCAAGCAGATTATAGGATACTTTTCCACTTTGAGAAGTACCAGACAAAATGACTGGTATTGGTATAAGTAGCCATGATACAAAATTATTTTAATTCCGAATAAATTAAATTCCGAAAATAAAATTCATTATATTACACCTTTAGTTATCGCTGCAAAAGTCATCACATCATTGCGGGGAAAAAATGTAACATGAAGTAAGAGTTTTACAATGAGATTGTAAAACTAGTCATTTCGACTGGTGTGGTAGTTCTAGTGTTAAAACAATAATACAAGTAGAGAACAAACAAAAGTAAGTTAAATTCTTTGTGATTATGTTGTGATTACAATTTTGATTACAATTTTGATATTCAAATATTTTGTTAGTTTTTTCACTTTATAAGACCTCCATTGCTATCTATTAGTGTTTATAGCCTGTTTTGTATAGTTGCCATTACGACCTCTTGCAGTACGATTATCTTCATGGTTGCAATAATTAGAACTTCTGTTGAAACGGGGTTCCGTTGGCGTGCTCTACGAGCCTGGCTAGCGATTGTCGCTTGTTTCGAAGCGGTTTTGCTCGGATCATTCCAAAGTCACGAGATTAAGACTTGTGTCACAGCCTACTCTAGTACTAGCCGTGCTGAACAACCATGGCAACACCGCTGGTGTGGCGATCGGGAGTCCTATTTTCCGTAATGGGAGTCTTGTATTTTAGATTATAATTAACGTTTTTTTTTCATAGAAAATTATGTTATAATACACAATTCTTTATTAATTATGTACAAGCAATATACAATATAAATACGGTATAACTATGATAAGTAGAAGTGATATTAAAGTATACTAATATTTATAAATGTGGTATACATTTTGTGGACTCACGGAATAGTTTGGTGTTGTGATACATAATATTTGAACAGTTGTTTTAAGAAAATATAAGCATGAAGCAATGGCTAAAATGCAACATTTGAAAATGAATGAAGGAATATATTATATAAGTCCAGAGTTGGGCAGTATTTAACTACTTTTGTAATTAATTACGGATACGAATATAAACTACAGTAGTTGTAACCATTATTCGAAGGGTCGAATAGAAAAATAACTTTTATTCGAGAAGCTATTTAACTACTTTTGTATTCGCCGAGATTGTAGTCGATGAATAATAACTACAAATTGTAATCGAAGCGGATGTAGTTGAAGCTACAACTATACAATTTGTAGTTAATATTTGTAGTTATTATTCGAAGTACGAATACATCCAGGGTTACTTTCGGCCAGCTTGAGCCCCCAAAGAAGACGCACCGAGGTCCGAGGGTCGAGCCCCGAGGCCTGAGC